>JARHVA010006858.1:287500-585000 GCA_037957365.1 Torreya grandis
ATCCATAACCCCATTTCCCTCTCTATATATATGAGAGATATCATTTCTGGGGATCCACTACAGTAGGATCTATATATCCACTATAATGTTTTTAAATTTCCAACCACATTTCAACACATTAGAAACAATATCAATAACAAGTTTGGAATCCACCTGAATGTGCAATTGCCTAATATCAAGTGAAATAGCCAATTTCACCCCCATAGACCCCTTTGTTTTTTGGCTTACCCTGCCATGTTTTTATCTTTTTGGATGTTTTTCTACCTAAATATATATATTTAAATGAATTACAGTAAAGCAGAGATTATTGTTTCAATATTTGAATTAAATAGGTAGTAAGATATGGACAAATAATAGACAAGCAAATAAAACAATGAATGCTCATATCAATTAAACCTATGGTGGTAGTAGTTGATGCTCTTTGAGTAAAAATGTGGTTACAATGCTTAGTCCTTAGATTGAACCTAAATCAATCCTAAAATTAATGATGGGACAATCATCCCATGTGTTTTTGCCTCCCTTTTTCAATCTCATTTTGGTCTTTGGTTGACAAGTTATTAGATGTGGATTTATATTTTATAAATGTTTACTTGATACTAACCAAGTATTTTAATTAGATATTCATTATTGCAATTGGTCTAGAATTCCCATCTAGGGTTACATAGATTTAAATGTTTGGATTTGATTGGACCTATTATGTTAGTCTAAGTATGGTTTTTGAATACATCAAATTTCCCTTCTTCAGGCCATTTTAACTTAGATCTAGCCAAGTTGTCTAACTATTTCAGATTTATTTGGCTTCTTTTCCTAAGTAATCAAGTCCATTCCTACTTAATTTTATACTAATTGGCTAAGCGTTCATGGATTTACATTGTTTAATTTAGTCACTTTTATAGCAATGGATGATAATTGCTTTCAATTTGGCAAATTTTAGTGTTTAATTTATTTTAAATGGATTTTTATTCATTAATCTTTCACATTACTTAATTGTGTATTTTCAAATGGCTTAGATGTATTTTTATTCAAATTTGTTGATTGGGCTTTTCTTTATTTGGCCCATATGTTATAAAAGTTTATTATATATTTGTATGGAATAATCCTAATGACCCACTATATTAGAGTTGTATGTATATCAGTAGGCCTCTAAGTAAATATATTATTAGGATTACACCATATGGCATAATCCCACTAATCTAGGTTCTATTTACTTATCCAGAGTGATCTGTATAACCTCAAGTGTGTTAGATCACTAGTTTAGTAGGATGTCACCATGTGGTAAAATCTTGTTATTTCATGGCCAAAGCACAATAAAATCAAAGTTAAGGCTTGGACAAAGCCACAAGTTGTTTCATGGTTGCAAAATCAACCTCAAGGAGATGAAATGATCATAGTGGCTAATTAAGTAGACCTAATCATTGGGGAGGCCTAAAAACCAAAATTGATGCCTACCATATCATCAAGGACATTAAAAGTTGAGATTCAATTGTGCATCTAATTAAACATCATAATATCATGTTACATAGGTCCACAAAAGGATAAAAGAGATACTAAGACAAATACAAGCCATTATAAAAGGCATGGCCTCTAATTGTAGTAATGGACACTCTTTCAAATCAATCAAGGGATCATGAATCCCAACAACATTTTCAAATCATCATTGAATGTTTTTAACCACCCTATTAGTGGGATGAGCTAGAATATGAGGCCATGAGATTTGTAAATTGTCTATATAAATAGGCTACATTACCAATGTTAAGGGTTAACATTTTCATGTCAAAATGATACAAGAATTGCGTTAGGAGTACACCTTCCCTTAATTAGTGTTTTAACCTTGAATGCATATCTAAGGTCAATAAATCTAGTCCCAAACACTACCATAATTGTGTTATGATTACACTAGCTATTCCCTTATGTTTTTGGGCTTTGATTGTTTGCCTATGGGTGTTAATTGTAATAAAATACTTTAGAATATTGAATATAAATTTTATTGTGTTCTTTTCATTTAATGCCTTCATTCTCTAGATTTAACTTGTAAATGGGTGTTAAGAGTTGCTAATGTAACTTGGTCATCAATGATTATCTCAGTTATAATGTGCAACAACTATTATAACTAGTCTGTTGGATTTTTTTTAATTAAGTTTCTTGTAATCATGAGGTGCAATAGCTGCAAAATTCAAGTTAAGCTTTCTTTAGAGTGAATCTAGTAGATTAATTACTTTAAAATTTTCCTTAGAATCTTTCTCACTAAGTAGTTAATGTCCATACAACAATTAAATAAGGCACATAGTGACATAAATATGTCTAGGCTCTGTCTCAACACATAATGTTCAAATTATTTCTCAATCTAAGACAAACAACTCTCTTTTCTACCTTACCCTACCCTCTTTTTATATTTTATTTTGCCTTAGTCTAGGTATTGAAATGAATTACAATGAATTAGATCTTATTATTTCACAAGTTGAATCAAATATGTTGTATTATATGGACAAATAGTAATCAAGCAAGTAAATGAATAATGACTACTTATATCAATTCAACCTCTAGTGGTTGCAGTTAACACTCAAAGAGTAAGCATGTGGTTAAAACACTTGGTTCTTAGTTTGAACCTATATCAATCCTAAAATTAATGAGGGGGCATTCATCCCATGTGTTTTTTTTCCCTTTGTCCTCTCTAAATTACTCAATCCCATTAGTGTATTTTGAAAGGGTCACAAATTGAGGCCAACAAAAAGTGATTTTATATTGGGTCTAACATGACCCATCCTCCATTCCTTAGATGGGGACTCTCTTATTTTAGTTTGGTCTCTAGATTATAGGTTCCTAGATGTGGATTTATATTTTCCAAATATTTATTTCATACTAACCTAGTCTGTTAATTGAATATTCATTATTTCACTTGGTATGGAATTCTCATCTAGGGTTACATTGGTTTAAATGTCTAAATTTGATTAGACCTATTATGTTGTGGTCTGAATCTAGTTTCAGAGATACACTAAATTTACCTTATTCTGTACATTTTATCTTATATTCAGGTAGGTTGTCTAACTATTTTAGAGTTTTTTGGATTCTTTTCCTAAGCAATTTAATCCATTCCTATTTAATTTTAAACTAGTTGGTTAAGTACTCATGAAATCACATTCTTAAATTTAGTCACTTTTATAGAAAATAGATAAAATCTAATTTTAATTAAAAAAAGTTTAGTGTTTAATTCATTTTAAATGTATTTTTCTTAATTAATCTTCCCCATTACTCAGCTATTTATTTTCAAATGACTTAGCTCTTGTCTTTTTATATAAATTTGTTTATTGTGTTTTTATTTATTTTTCCCACAGGTGCTCAAAGTTTATTCTAGATCTATGTGGCATAATCCTAATGACCCACTATATTGGATTCATCCATATTTTAGTAGACCTATGAGTAATCAAATCAGTAGGATTATGCCAGGTGGCATAATCCCATTGATCCAAGTTTGATATGCTTATCTGGAGTGGTCTATGTAACCTCAAGACATGTCAGAGCATTGGGTTAATGGGATGTCACCACATGGAAACATCTTGTTAATTTATGTCTAGATCATAGTGAAACCATATTCGAGGCTTGAGAAATGTGATAGGATACCATATGGTAGGGAGATTAACCTTAGGGAGATGAAAAGAGCCTGATGATCGACTAAGTATACTTAATTGTTAAGGAGGCCTAGGAACTAAAATTGATGTCCCACTAAGTTGGAAAGGTTGTAAAAAGTTAATATTCAACTATCTATCCAATTTAACATCATAATATCAATCTACAAAGGTCGACAAAAAGATAAAAGAGATAATAAGACAAATATAAGCCATATATGAGGCATGGCCTCCAACTGTAATAATGGGAACTCTTTCAAATCTATTAGGGATCATTAATCCCAACTATATTTTCAATTCATTATTAAATAATTTTAACCACCCTGTTAGTGGGATGAGTTAGAAGATAAGGCCATGATCTTCACAAATTCTCTATATAAACAGGTTACATTACCATTGTTAAGGGTGAATAGTTTCATGTCAAAATGCTATGTGAATTATGTCAGGAGCACACCTACCCTTAGTGTTTTCACCTTGATTATGCATTCAAGGTTAGTAAATTTAGTCTCAAATGCTACCAAAACTATTCCAAGATTACACATGCTATGCCCTCATATTTTGGGGATTTGATTATCTACCTGGGGATGTTAATTATAACAAAATAATTTAGAATGTTGAATACAAATGTTATTATGTTCAGTTCATTTAGTGACTTTAGTCTCTACTTTTAGCTTATAAATGGATGCTAAGATTTGATAATGAAACATGGTCATACATGATTGTCTTAGTTATAATGTGCAAAAACTATTATAACTAGTCTATTAGATTTATTCAATTTTTTTTTAATTGGGCTTCTTGTAATCATGAGGTGTAATAGATGCAAATACATGTTAGGATTTCTTTAGAGTGAATCCAATAGATTGATGGTAGTTAAATTTTCCTTAGAAGCTTTCCCACTAAGTAGTTGATGTCTATACAATAGTTATATCAGGGACATAATGGCATAACTATGGCCAGGTCTATCTTAGCTCATAGAGTTCAAATACTTTCTCAATCTAAGATAAACCACTTTCTTTTTTGCCTTAGCCTACCCTATTTTTATCTTTTTTGGATTTTATTCTACCTTAGTCTAGATATTGAAACATATTGCAATGAAGTAGAGCTTATTGTTCCACAAGTTGAATCAAATAGGTGGAAGTATATAGACAAATAGTAAGCAAGTAAGTAAATGAACAATGAATGATCATATCAATTGAACCTCTAGTGAGACTAGTTTTTTCTCTTAGAGTAAGCATGTGGTTAAACTACTTTATCCTTGGATTGAACCCACATTAATCCCAAAATTAACGATGGGACATTCATACCATGTGCTATTTCCTTCCTTTATCCTCTCCAAATTAATCAATTAGCATGGGTGTATTTTGAGAGGGTCATAAATTGAGGCCAAAAAATTTCAAATTGATGAAGCAAATGGAGCTAATGCATGTATCATTCCATTTATTAAATATTTGGGACAAAAATTACATGAATTTAAATACATTATAAATTATGAAAGATCAATAGGCCATATTACATTACTGATTAATTGTGTGCCAAAGATTGAAGACATATTGATATTTATGGCACGTATTAGGGAAAAATTGCATGTTATATATTGATGGTACGGTTATAACAAATGTAATATATTGTTGATGGTCCACATAAGTATATTACATTTAAGTTTGAAAATAAGATAATCAAAATTCATCATGATGAAAATAATGAGCACCAAAAGATCATAGATTCAAGAACAAGTGAAATGGCATTGTTCAATAAAATGACACTTGACCATTCACATAATGTTGAGATAAATGTAATGCTTACACATAGACACCTTGAAAAAGCAATAGTAAAGATGATAGACATACCTAAGTATGGCAACTCTATTGATGATAACCTTTGTGAATTTATATGATTCTATATCTAAACATAAGCACTATAATACCAAATATTAGGTTTTAATTTAGGAATCCCATAGATGTAATATTAGGACTATATAAATATAAAAAAATTAAAAATTATTAAAAATTAAAAATTAAAAACTAAAAGCTAAAAGCTAAAAGCTAAAAGTTAAAAAGTTAAAAAGTTAAAAAGTTAAAAGTTAAAAGTTAAAAGTTAATACTTAAAATTAAAAAATTAAAAAGTTAAAACTTAAAAGTTGAAAATTAAAAATTAAAAATTAAAAGTTAAAAGTTAAAAGTTAAAAGTTAAAAGTTAAAATTTAAAAGTTAAAAGTTAAAAGTTAAAATTTAAAATTTAAAAGTTAAAAGTCAAAAGTCAAAAAGTCAAAAGTCAAAAATTCAAAATTCAAAATTCAAAATTCAAAATTCAAAATTCAAAATTCAAAATTCAAAATTCAAAATTCAAAATTCAAAATTCAAATTCAAATTCAAAATTCAAAATTCAAAAATTAAAATGAAAAATGAAAAATGAAAAATGAAAAATGAAAAATGAAAAATGAAAAATGAAAAATGAAAAATGAAAAATGAAAAATGAAAAATTACAAATTACAAATTACAAATTACAAATTACAAATTACAAAAATAAAATAATCATAAATTAAAAAAAGAAGACGTATGAATGACATGATTTGATGGTACACATAAGTTTATTTAATTTTATTCATCATATATATGGTGAATTATATATCTATTTTTTTAAAATATGATTTTAACGATATTATGAGTGGGATGTAGGACATATATGTTACATAGGATATATCGATATATAATTGCAAGACACTCTTTACACTATGGCAATTATTTTTACATTAGATGTGCGCTTACATTAGAGAAAAATTTATACACTTGTTAGGTTGTATCTTTCCATATTTCTCCATTGATCATAATAGACTATTATGCATGAATTTTTCTCACTCATAATTTCTAGAGTGTTATCTCCTATGATTATTTTGTCTTTATATATCATATGATGACACTTATTAATTATGTAGACTAATATTTATCGATCCATGTGTGATTGATATTAATTACTATGATATTATGTGATCATTTATTATGGTATACTCCATATTTTATGATTAGATTTATTATGTTTTGTCATGTCATGTGTCATTTTCTATCAGAGGATCCTCTAGTCCCAATCATGGTTATGTTATGCCTATGTAAGGTTAAAGTCAAATCATGTCTTAAGCGCTTATGTGATTTATGATCATGATAACATGTATGTGTGTGTGGGTACAATATGATTATTGTAGAGCTTGGTGCCATGAATTATATCATAGATACTTTTATTGTGTGTGATTCCATGATCTCTATCATGCATCTATTGTGATACTTGTTATTTTGTACCTAATTGATATATATATATATATATATATATGACATGATACTTGTATGCTCATTTCCTTGGATAATATGTTTCATGGGTAATTGAATGATTACATATTTATATAATGACATATCTTATCATGTTTTATACTTTTACATGATTAATTTTTATATATAACACATGATTCACATAAATCCATCTTTTGAGATGATTCATTCACACACTTAATCCGTTATATAAAAAATGTGACGTGTGATTGGTTTGTGTTATAAATTTAGGCCATGAAAGATAAATAATTCACACTTTGGGTCAGATTATATGATTTAGATGGAATAGATTGAATATATTGAGGCATAGTTGAGGTATATGTGGGGCATTTTACATGATTTTGAGGAACAATTAGAAAATTATATGAATTTCTAAGATAGATTAAATGGGCTAGATTGAGTAGATTTAACATATTAAATAATTAAAAAACATTGTATAACATTTTTACAAATCGATGATGGGATTATATATCCCTTTGAGGTATATTTAGATAAGATTTTAGGCATCAACATTTTTCATGCAAATAATTTTATATTTATATATTTTGGATTGATTAAGAATGATGGTACTATGTGATCACTTTGGGTCTTAATCATTCTAAAACGATTGATCCTTTTACATGTGAACCTATTTTGGGGCTACACTTTGACATAAGAAGATGATTTTTAGGTTATATAAAAGAATTATGTTGATATTTGGAGTAGTGTATTTGAGGTTTCTATGGTGCTCAACTTCTATCATTTATTCTCCACTGGAAGTTAAGGCATTAACACTCCTTAATTCATGGTTTTGATGATTTTATCTCTTTGGGGCATAATCACCCCATGGAATTATCCAAACAAGTTCAAAAATTGGTAGCTTGGTTCACATACCCTTTGGTGTTTCATTCCTTACCTTTTAAATTTTATTTGGTTCAATGATTTATATTGTTTATGTTTATAATACAAAGATATATACATGTTTTATTTTAGGTTTCATGTGGATCAAAAGTGATTTTGGGGCATACCTGTCAACACCAAGTACAATTATCATAGTTTCCAAACTTCTTCATTTATCCTTTTAATTTAACACTTTTAATACTAGATAACTAAATTTAGTAATAAACACTTTGAAAATATTGACTTTGGCACACTTTGATTAAATTAGACTTTGCGTACAAATTTGAATCTTATTTAAACTTTATACTATCCATCCACCCACTTGATTTCTTAGATAACCTAATTTACCAAATTCACATATTCAAGATCACCTTAATTTATGTAATAAACTTCCATAACCCTAAATATAATATTTTCATATCTTAGATCTTTAATTTCATTCCTAGGATAGTATCGGTGATAGCCAGATAGTTGGGGTTTGTCACATGTGTCTACATCCAAGAACACTCAACATATATTTTTCAAATTTATAAGCATCCATTAGGTCATCTTGGATATGTTTTATGGGTTGGTTGTGGTGAAAATTAAAAAAAAAATAGCTATAAATATAAATCAATCCTAAGGTTATATTCACATGGTCACTACTTAGTAACAACTTAGAAATTAATTCATCACTAAAAAAATCTGATAGCACTATCTGAAGACATTACCATAAATAAATACATATCTAAATATCCCTCAAAGGAGTGGCCCTAGGGCCAAGTTCAAATACACACATAGGTGAAAGTATCATGGTGCCAAGTGTCAAAATCCAAACATTGCATTGAATTTTAGATTTCTCATGATGTTTTTTTTCTTATTAAAATGAGGTTATGGGGTCACTCTACCCTTTCTTTCATATAAAAAATATATAAATAATTTATTTTAATTTATGAAAGGGATAAAAAATGATTATACCAAAAAATCCCATTTGATATAAAAAAATACACCATATCTTCCATAGCCATAGGTTGTATAAATTTTATAGCTTAGCTATACAAATATAATATGAATAAGATTTAACACAAAAAGTACTAAATATTCCATAACTACTTCCTATCCAAGTCTAAGCATTTTCACATGTTGTATCTAAACCTAAACTAAAGTCTTCATAGCTAAAACCTTCAAACTCTTGATTGAATCTCATAAAACATTCTTCAATACCAACCATCTCCAATTGCTAAATAATTAGGCATGGAGTATAAAATCCATTACAACTCACACCACTTTTTCCACAACAAAACATTGATTGAAGGATGGTTACTTTTTACCAAAGATATCAACTTATGCACATCAAAATCCAAAATATCCTAAAAATAAACCTAATAATTTTATTTATTTCTAGACAATAAGGAATAAGGATCTTGATTAATCCATACATTTATTAATAGTTTTTAAGGTTTACTACATTCATAATATCAATTCTAAAATGAAATTAAAGAGAATTATCTAGTTATCTCCTTGTCACCGCATATAATATTATTCATCTTCTGATTTGGAGACAAGCCTTTATCATATCATTAATGATGACCATATAATTCTCATTAATAAATATAACCTAAAATAGTTTATCTTATGTAATCTTGAATATTTACAACATCACAATGGTAACTACCTGATTATTAGTAACTCGGGAAATAATCCCACCATAAAAAATTTCCTTGAAGACAACATACCAAAAATCCTACACTAAGTATCCCATGATTACCTCATGAGGCACCATTACAATTAATTTTAAAAAACCAACATTTGGTAAGAATGATTTAGAATTTAATATATCTTTATTTCCTACATTATGTTGTTGAATCGTGTATAGAACAATCTTGGGCTAACTTTCTAAAATTATCCTCTCTTATACCAAAAATACTTTTATCTTAACCGAGGGAAAGACATTAGAAAAAATAGATTGTTCAATATTTTCCCAACATCTTTCCAATTCAATTCCTTTGTCTTTAATTTTATTCTTATTCTATTCCTTATAAATATTGTAGATCACATTTATAGGGGCAACTAACAAAGGTTGGAAAAGTGTATCAAACCATTAGTCCATGATGAAAATGATTCCTTAATGGTTCTAGGACAAACCCAAGGTTAACCTAGCTTAAAGAATAGGTAAAATCACACCTTCCTAGTATAAAATCATTGAATAAGGATATGTTCCACTCATTTTTATTCTTTACACATTATGAAAATAAAGGGGCTATGAAACCTATCCATTGTAACCTATCCTTAGTAAGGATTTTTATTAAGAATGCAATCTAGGTAAAGGAGTTGGCCCTTAGGGTGCTTATCACATTCTAAATCAAAGAACTTGGCTAAGCATATTCCACATCAACAACATCCATAATAACATATTTCAAAATATCCCTAATGTTATATCTTACTAATTTTTACCTTATCCATCTCAAAATATCCTCAGTATTTTTAACAAAAATTATCCTTATTATTTATATTTGTGATGATAACTCTTTCTACTTAGCTATACAATATTATTATTCAAACATCTCTATTATATGGTATTACTTACTTGGGAATTGAATCAACCAAGTAATAAAATAATATCAAACTCTATTTTTTTACTTTTTAGAGATCCCTTCTTTGTTACAACAGTATTTCAACCGTCTAGGAATCAACCCAAAAAAATTTAAGTTTTCCATTCCCAACATCCCAAGTCAAATTGCATCTGATTTACCTTCTTGAGGAGATGATTAAATTATAGCTATGAGATCTTGAAGGAGGAATTTTAGTATTTAAAACATCTCAAGCTTGTTATTATCTAAATATTTTTCTCTTACCAATCTACTCCATAGAGTTTATTCTTTTTCAGATAAACACCAAACCAATTTTTCCTATAAATCCACATTGTATATTTCAATATTTTTAATACCTATCCCACCTAAAAACATTTTTCTATTTTTTAAATAATTTTGTTTTTTTTGTCCTTACCATGCTAGAATAAATCTTAATAATTTTTTTCATTCTTGATATCATTCTAATTAGAAACTAAAAAACTAAAAGCAAATATACAAAAATATCTTGGAGCATGGATTTAATCAAAATTATTATTCCTGTTAAACTTAGCCACTTAAATTTTCATCCTACCAATATTTATTTCAACTTGTCAATCAAATTATCTTACAACTTTGACTTGTGAATAAAGGCACTCTTACGTATTTAATGGAAAAATGCTCAATAGTAAAACCCAACTTATTAGATATCCTTAGCTATCTTTCCCTTGGTACATTAACAAATAAAAAATTAAAATAGATTTTATGCCATGAACTTGTATCATATTTTATTATAACTTTATTTAGATCCACCATCTCATTAAATTCCTCTAACCTAGATAAAAATGTATCATCTATAAATTTCAAATTAGTATTTGGTTTATGTTGACCAATTTTGCCCACAAGCAAAAATTTTGGTCACCCTTTTCCCCTGCTGTTTTAATGCCAGTCTTTTTTGGTTTCAGCAAGTTTAATGAATTCAATTCATGGCTTGGTTTTTTTGGTTCAATGGCTTTTGGTTCAACGGTCTTTGGTTTAATGGCTTGGTTCAATTGGTTTAAAGTTTTGTCAGCACTAAGTGGTTGAACCATTTTGGTTCAATGGTCTTGGTTCAAAGGAAAAGGTTCATCAGGTTTGGTTTAACAAAAAATCGATGTGAAACCATTGAACCATTGAACCATTTTGGTTCAACGGGTTTATTTCAATGAAAGGTTCAATGGAAGGTTCATCAGCTTCAATTTAATAGTTCATTGGCACACTTGGTTGAACCAATTGAACCGTTGAACCAAAAATGGTTTAATGGCTTGGTTCAATGGGCCTGGTTCAATGCTTGGTTTAAGGGTATGCCCTTAGCTGAGGGGAAGTTCAAAGTTTCAGTACCCTTCCAAAGGGCTGTCACTTCAAAGGAAAAGGACCCAAGCAAGGGTAAGTTTAAAGTTCAAGTTTTGATTGAAATTGGCTAAGTCCAAATTCCTTCAGACTTTTTGTCCGAAGGAATTCCTTCACACAAAAAGTCTGAAGGAATTCGGGCCACATACATCTAAGCTTCAAGCAAAGGTGGATAGAATTTATGTAGACTTTTTATCTATGGGAAAATGTCCACAGACAAAATTTTGTGGAAAATAGAGCAAGGCAAAGGCAGACCTGGGGAAATTTACCCAGGGAAATTGTCTACAGACATAAAGCCCATGGCAACTTGGGCGACATTCACATAAAACAAAGGGACCATCTGAAGGCAAAAGGGACCCACTAAAGGAACCCAAAGGGAAAATGCCCTTGCCGAGAACTTCTGGCCCAAATACAAAGGATATTTTCAAAAGTAAAAGGGTGCCCATAGGGAAGGAAAATAAGCGAAGGCTAGCAAGGGACCTGATAGTGTTGTGATGGGGATGGTGACGTCCCAGAGGATGTCAAGTTTAAAAGAATAGATTAGGCATTGGTTTTCAAACCAATGATGGCCATATGAACATCAAAATTAATAGATTGAAATTCCCTTTGTTTTCAAAAGCAAAGAAGAGTGCTAACCATGGAAAGGGAGCTCAGAGTGCAGTGACTCGCCAAGATGTTCACCCTAGGGGCTGAATGAGCCAGGTAAGACAAAACTAAGAAAAGACAAAGTGACAAGCAAGGAATGAGTGAGTAGTTAGTCCAACTGGTGCTAATTGGAGAAGTCACTCTAGTAGGTGAAATGGTGCCAGTGAATTGATCATTTGGGATGAAAGTAGCTAGTAAAGCAACTAGTTTCTTCATTTTGCATTAAATGAGAAGGCAAATCATGTAATGACCTTGACAAAGGTAGATTTCAAGGAGATAAAGTGTAGAATTCATTAATGCTTTTGAGTGACTTGTTTCCTTTCATGAATAGATGTGACAGACCACTTGTAAACAAGGGAGCGCCAAATGAGCCTCCTTGACTTTTTCATATATATATTGTGAATTAGTTATTTTGTAATCATCTTTCACAAATTTTACAAGGCACAATCCTGCTAAAATTTCTACCTAAATCTAAAACACAAATTTTTACCTCTTCTTGGATAGATTTCTTATGTATGTTTTGAGTGTTGATTTGTGTTTAGTCATTGTCTTTTAATGCTCTCATAGGTTCAACACCAACAGACTAGCTATCTACAAGGCATCATCTGCAGCTGACAGGAGAAGAGTTCTATTTTGGGGTGCAAAAAACATAAGGTATTATCTATAGAGTGCCTCTTATAGCACCTTTGGTGAACCTCCTTTTCTATATTTTTCATTTAAACCTCTCTGTCAAATTTTGTAGACTGTTTCTTCTACCAAGGGTGAAGCGTATAAATGTGTTTGTCTAATTTTGAGAGTGGGTGTGAGAAGGTCATCTTATTTTAGTGTATCACCTCCTTAGAGTAGTTTGTTTTCTTGTATCTTTCTCCCTTTTCATCTCCCCAGTTTATATCTATCTATATATGTGTGTTTTACACTTACTAGAAAAAATAATGATACATCAAAGGGAGCTAGCCCTTATCTAGAGACTCTCCCCTGCAGCTTCGCTAGTCCCACAGGTGAGAGAGGAGTTTCCATGTTGTGAGGAGAAGGTAGGAGTTTGACCTCCTTACCTAGGGTGCAATCTCTTGCGTCAATAGTTTATTAGTCTCATGTTTTTTAAGTACTTTAGATTTATTGGTATCTCTCACATTATCCAGTACCCTACCCAAGGATTCAACCATAATAATGGAAAGGTTTGGATAAAGGGGGTCTCATTGCCTTATCCCCTAGTATATTTTTAAAATACCACTATAATTCCATTTATATATAAAAAAGACCATTTTTAGACTTTGTGGAAGGAGTATTAACATGTATTCATTACTATAGGAAACATAAGCATATGTCATATAGAAGTCTTTAAGATATTTCATAGGATCAACTTTACCTTTGTACTTGTCAAATTTAGGGAGTTAAAAATGTTTTGGAAAAGGTGGTCATGTTATTTACATCATATGGATAAGGACAAATTTCCTTAAACTTATATTACTTTTCCAAGAGAAAGAATTATCTTGTAAGACTTAGAATTTATCCTTCATATTTTTCCACTCTTGAATGAAGTGTGGTGATAGTTGATTATTTTCACTTCAAGAGGTAAATATGTTGGAAGTTTAACCTTTTGATGGGTTTGATTTAGTTTTATCTTATGAAAATGAATATTGGTTAAGGGGTTGATTGTCAATGAATTGGTTAGGAAATGTGTTAAAGGGGGGATTAACAAGTTGTGATTATATAATGTGTTTGGATTGGTGAAAAAAATAGGGTTTTTTTTTGTTTTGGATTAGTTATGAAGTTAGGATTTATGTAGTTAAATTAATTAGGGTTGGTTTGATGTGAGTTTGTAAAAGGATGTGAACCAAAAAATTTATTTGAGTGGATATTAGGGTTAAACAATTAATTTTGAATGAAATTTAAATTAGTGTTGATGAGTGGATTTGGATTAATTGGTGTTTGATTTGAATGTAATGGAAATAATCCTAAAAAATAACTTGTATTTGGAATATAATTTGGTGCACTTCTTAAAGGAATATTTTGATTGATGGGTCAGCTTGAATAAGTATTCAATTTTGGATTTGAAGTTGATTGGTTGATGGGTTAATTAGAATAAGTATTCAAGTTCATATTTTGATTTTGTTTGATGGTGTTGATTAGTAAACCATGAAGGTTGTATTTTTATTGGTTGGATAAATTTAATAAATATTCAAGTTTGGAGTTGATTGATTATTGATTGGTTTAATTGAATGAATATTCAAGTTTGAATTGGATTAATTGATGACTCTTCCTTGAGGAATCCCTTCTCTTTGTATTGGGATATTAGAGGATTAGGGTTGGAGGAACCAAGGAGAGAATTTATAGCCTATAAATATACTTTTTATATGGATTGGTCTTGAATAGGTGACAAAGACTCTTTCTTAGTAATTAAATGGTGTATATTTTGAACATCAAAATCTAATGGAAGTTTGGCTCCAAAGCTCAAGTCTTGAAGTAAAACTTCATTATTGTTTGACATGATGTATTGAATTAATGGATAAGGAGGTAAAATTTATTTATAGGTACCCTAATCTTGATAAGATCCCCCCTTCTCTTCTTCATGATCATGGATTTCATGAATCTCAACATGGTGACCTTGGTTTTTTGGATTACTGAATTAGAAAGGGTCATTGCCAAAAGGCTCATCCTTCAACCTAGGAATATTTAGCATATCCATGTGCCTTGTGATGGGAGACATTGTTAAGGGAAAGTTTTTGATTAAAAAAAATATAAAAAAATATTAACACTAGCCTCTAAGAAATGTGAAAGACCAAAATGAATAAAATTTGATTAAGAATAATATTCTTTTGAGTTTTGATTGTAAATTTGTGATTTTAAATATTTTTGGATTATGAATTATTTCAAGACTAAAGAATAATTTTGGTTTCAATAAAATATTTTAGCACATGGTATATCACAAGGAAATAAACAAACAAGTTCTATTCTAAACACACATGCATTGTAAAAAGGATAAAATCTAAGCAAATGGACTTAACTAACCCATAGGATTTTTGTGTCACTTAATTTTCTATTGATTTATATATTGATTAATATTTCAAGAAACTAACCATGGATTATATTTTCATTCCAATCAACCACTAAGCCTAGTTTCAAGGGTGTGTGGAGTTTAGCTTCTTAGTGCTAACTACTAACTAATGCACTACAAGTTAAATGGTAAAAAATGGATTTCCTATGGTTAAGGTATAAATAATATTATCCAGGGGAATAATTTATATACATTTTGGTATGATGAGGCCCAAAAATATAGAAGAATATGATTTGACACATGCACACAAATGTGCCTATCCCAATGTGCCCAACACAACTATAAGATTATAGTGTGTTGACATCTAAAAAACCAAACTTTGAGTCATGTTATCTAAAGCCTAGGTATTAGAACATGGAATCCCCTCACTTCATGACATGCTTAAAACACAACACCTCTTAGCCAAAAATGACAACTCTAATCAATTTCTATACCTCACTAGTACATGGGGTTTGGCCTACCACATTTTGATAAAATCCACGGTTGAAAGAGTCTCTAATAAAATTAAAAATTAAAAAATTAAAAATTTTAAATTGAAATTTTTTCTCATATGGATAATTACCATTTTGAAATTAAAAAAATGTGCACAAAGTTTCCATAAACATCTCATAGAGTTAAAATGAGTAACTTATAGTAAACTAAACTTCATTTTTCTATTTTTATTGAAACACTACATTAAAAAATAACATTGAAATATGAATCTGATTGATATATGTATGCCCTT
Organism: Torreya grandis; assembly: GCA_037957365.1. Classification (NCBI taxonomy): domain Eukaryota; kingdom Viridiplantae; phylum Streptophyta; class Pinopsida; order Cupressales; family Taxaceae; genus Torreya; species Torreya grandis. Next base: position 303,679 of record JARHVA010006858.1, read on the forward strand.
TTAAACTTTAAAACCTTAAATAATAAAAATAAGACATAATTTAAACAAAATAAAATCTTTGAAAAAAACCACAATAATAAAGACACATTAACAATTATACCCTAAACATCATAATAAAGTATAAATCTTGCGAACAAAGACACATCTATGTTGATTTATCACCAATATTTCTCACAAAGACACAAATTTTCCTTATGAAAAACCTTTAAAAATTAATTCCACCTTAAATTTGGATAAACTAAATTAGATAAATTGATTCAAACTATAATTATTTAGTCCCTTAATAAATTTTTTTTGGATCATTTTCTTAGAAACCAAAATTCTCAATTGAAATAAATATAGAAAACTAGGCAAAATGTGACATTAAAGTCCAAATTACCCTTGTTTACTTTCCCACTTTTCACTTTCAAGGTAGGTATATATCATATCATTTAAAATAATAGGCATCTTCACTCTTAATTATATTATCCTCAAATTATCCCAACTTGAGGAATTGTTAAATTGAGGGAAATATATTTAACTAGGGGCAATGAAGCTGGATTGGGGGACATATTAGCATTAGATTAGAATAAATAGTAACCAAATAATCAATATGTTATATTTGAATAGTATGAATAAATTTAGGATATGTATCACTAGATGGGTACATAGAAGGATTAGGAACACAAAGAGCACTAGCCTCATCAATCAATGTAGATGTAGAGATTTTAATAGGCAAAGTAGAAATATTTCAAATATCTATGGGAGTATCCTCATGTTTAGGTTCCATATACATAATATGTTTATTTCAATATTTGGTAGGTAGGTAAATCATAACATCAAGTTCATTACAGATTTTATGAAGATATTTTTAGAAATCAATTTTGATCATTTCTTCAATATTCTATTCATATACACCAATAAAATATTTTTCATTATCTTCTTTAGAATTTTCATCCTATAATGGTTCTCAATCTTACCAAAATGATTAATCTCCACCTTTTAATACCTATATGAAAATTTGGTTTGTCATTTCTCATACGATGTTAAAAAATAATTGACCACACTTGACCTATATAACACTAAAAAATGTAATGGTGAAACCTTTGCTTCTTTCTTATGAAGATGGTGGTCATTATAATTTTTTTCCATGGTATTTTCCTAAAAGTAAAAATCATTTCCATCTTTACCAACAAATATAACTTGGGAGTTCAAATTGAACAAACTTTAATCAGTATGGGTGTTATCAAAGTATTCAAACATGACAATATTTCCTCAAACAAAACTAACAAGATTAAGTTTTTCTCCAAGAGTAAAAAGGTTATGGGTGATGGCGTGACCAATGTGAAGAAAATATAGAACCCACCAAGATAAAATCAAGTTAAAATTTATCCCATAAAAAATAACATAATTCCTGATTGTCAGCCAAAGCAAGAGAACTATAAGTGTAAGTTCACCTAATTGGGAAACTCTTATGAATCATTTTTTCAAAATTTTACCCAAATAAACATGATTATTTATCCCAACACCAATCCCTTTGAAGAAAATGTTCCTAAACATGATTGGTATCATGAAGATGAATATTGTGAGTACCATAGAATTGAGGGACACTCAACCGATTGGTGTATGAAAATCAAACATTATGTCCAATCTATTATAGATCATTGGAATATAGCTATTGAAATTCAACCATCTACCTCATCTAATAATTAAAAATTAGGAATATATAAAGATTCATTTCCCAAACACGAGCAATGACTTGGTAATAAAAATAAGAGAAACCTCAAGTAATATCAATCAAACCAATCACCCTTTTGAATCAATAGTAATTTACATTAATTCTATAACCCATCATGTTTCTATCATTAATTTAAAATCCAAATATTTCACCATTACCACAAGACATGCTAAGATTACCATCCCTAGTACTTCCGCACACATTGTTGAGAGTAAGTAAAATATTATAGACCATTTTGAGAATACACCTGGTAACATATCCATTTTATAGCTTCTCAAAACCTCCAATGTATATAAAGATATCTTATATAAATTTTTCCTAGAGTCAAGAGTCCTTCAAGACATTAATCCATAAAATTTTCACACATTAATTAGAAATTTATCCACTAAAAATAACTTATGTTTTACCATATTGATGTCTCTCCTATGGGGTCTGACCATAATTTGCCTTTGTATATATAAGTCATTATCTCTAGACTTCAAGTAAAAAGGGTGTTTATAGACAATGGCATTGCTTTGGAATTATGTAATTAAGATTAATCAAATATTTACGATATCCTAGAAAAAAATTAAAATCAAATATCATTGCAATTAAAGCATATTAAAATAATGAGCATGAGTCTTTGGGTACCATACATCATATGGTTTATCGAGATGAAAACACTATAAAGTAAAAACTTATAAAGATGCATCCCAAAGTTTCACTCTTAGTGAAGGAATAAATAAAAATGTAATTAGAGGTTGGCTTCATTCATCCCATACACTACTCATATTGGATAAATAATGTTGTACCTGTATCAAATAAACTAGATAGAATCAGGGTATGCGAAGACTTTAGGGATATAAATAAAGCATGTCCCAAAGATGAATTTCCATTTCTAAACATAGACATGATTTTGGAATCCTCTATTGGTCATGAAATGTTATCTTTAATAGATTGTTTCTTGGATTATAACCAAACCAAAATAACTCTTAAGGACCAAAATAAGATATCATTTATAACACCTTGGGGTGCCTTTTAATATAAAGTATTTATATTTAGTCTAAATAATTATGGAACCATATACCATATATAAATGGTAATTATCTTTCATGATGTGCTTCATGACATCGTGGAGGACTATATTGATGACATTCTTGATAAATCAAAATATAGAGTAGAGCATCCAAAAATACTTTGTAGAATGTTTGATAAAATGAGAGAGTACAAACTATATCTAAATCCAAATAAGTGTGTCTTTTTAGAGACATCTAAAAGTTATTAGGATTCATAGTTTCACACCATGACACAGAAGTTGATACTTCCATAGTTTAAACTGTAATGAATATGCTTCCACCTAAAAATATCAAGTAGCTCCATAATTTTCAAGGTAAAATTAAAGTAATACAATAAACATTTGTCATTCATTCACATTTTTTACTTAAAAAAGAAACTTTGTTCACTTGGAATGAAAATTGTAACAAGGCATTTGAAAGTCTATAAACAATATGTTTCTAGTCTACCAATTTTAATGTTACCTACCATAGGTATTTTTTCCTTTTGTATATATCTTATACATAATATGCATTGGGGTCATTGTTGGCATTGATGATGATAGTGGATTTGAATGAGCAGTGTATTACCTAAAAAAAAATTTGGTGCCATATGATCTTAATTACTCTCCCATGTAAAAGGCATGTATCATTTTTTTTTTCTTACCAAAAACTTCACCACTACATGCTCAATAATCAAACTAAAATCATTGAAAAAATTGACCCTCTTAAATATCTCTTACCCAAAACAACTTTGACAGGTAGAATGCCTAAGTGGGTCATGCTTCTTAGTGAGTTTGATCTTTAGTATGTAAATCAAAAAATAATCAAGGAACATGTAGTTATAGATGTCAAAGAATTCCTAGGTGAAGAAATTATGTCAATAATGAATCCCTAGTCTATCAATTATATTTTCATGGTTATTTCACCTTTCAAATATTAGGGGTAGGTATCTTATTAATTAATCCTAATGGGGAATTATTTCCAAAATCATTCTAGATTAAATTTCCTTGTACAAACAACATTGAATAATATTAATCCCTCATAGTTGGTCTTAAACTTGCAACACAATGGGGTATATGAAATATCCTTGTGTTTGGTGATTAAAAACTCATCATAAATCAATTCACCAATGAAATCCAAAATTATGATGAAAAATTAATCCCATACAAAAAGATGGTGGATAACCTCAAGTTTCACTTTACATATGTAAAATTTGAACAAGTGCCAATGGTTAATTAAAAAAAATTTAATGCCATGGTAACTATTTTTTTATTACTTGATCTCAAAAAAAAAAATCCTTTTAGAGTACTTGATGGTATCAACATATAATACTCCTAATTTTGAGATGGATTGTGAGGTGGTTGGTCCCCTTATCTTTGGTATACTAACATTTATGAATATCTCTATAATAACAACCTTCTATCTAACTTCACACATAATCAACACAAATCATTTATTCAACAAACATCTTGATTCACTATCCTTGGTTAAACCTTATATTGAAGAGGTTATGATGGAACCCTATTATGATGTTTAAATTACAAATAATCCACTTTATCCATTATAGGAAGTTCATGAGGGAATTTATGGTGTTCATTCTAGTGGTATAATCCTTGCTTAGAAGCTCTTATGGGTAGGTTACTATATACACATAATATTTTTAAAATTGATCAATTACTAATTATTTATATCCTTAAAGAATCCATAAAGTCTCAATTTATCTAAGTGCATGCCTTAAATTGTGCACCGAGAAAGGGGTGGGTATACCCTTGGTGTTTTGTAGGATTTTTCCCCTATAACACCACTTGATATCAATTTAACCTTCTCCTATACACTTAAGACTTGAAACCTCTCTTACACACTCCTCCAAGAATTTCACCACCTTTATTATCACCTACCAAAGCCTAAAACCCTTTTTGATGGTTTGCATTACACTATCAGCTTGGGCCAACCTTGTATCTTAATTGTTAAAAACATGTTATGGGTCTAAGTTAGCTCTAGCCAACCTAGACCTGGATCTATTTTTTTATCAACTAATAATACATATTTGATTGGGATGACATTTTTGGCTAAACTTGTTTAAAGTTTTAGGGTTAAATTCAACTATATATACACATTTATTTCACCATTCCTTAAGAGACAACATAATTAATTATTCATTTATGATTCGTTATGATCTTCTATTTTACCATTGTGCTTGAGTTATTATTTAGGATTTATACTTGAATAAGAATCTTGTCTTATGGAAAAGTCTTGAATGCTTCTGCCTTTCTTAATGATCCTTACAAACCACAACAACCTCTTGTGAAGCACCATTGGCCAAAGGAGATATTGTGTCTCGATGAGTTCATATTCAAGATAAGTATCTCTAACTTTACTCCTCTATTTTAGTAAATAGAATTAGCATAAGTAATGGATTTTGAATATATTGCACTCTCTATGCATTAGGTTTTAACCTATACATAGCATAATTAGGATTTTTCTATGCATGCTTACATTTTATGTTTATCACCCCCATTTTATGCCATAAAATTTGGTAAGCACTAGATTAGACTTTACTTTACTTGTCATTTACCTAGTGAATATGAAAACATAGGACCTAACTAGGGTTATTGAATAGTGTTTCTTGATTAAAGGCTTTAGAACCCTCTCTAGTGATGTTGTTGTGGTAAGAGATCCCTTGGCTAGGTCTAGATTATCCATATTGGTTATAACCTCAAATATTTAATGTATTAATAATTAGAAGTGTAAGCAAGATTTGTCTTCTCCACACTAGGATTGATTAATAGATCAATTACATTTCCCTTTGTATACATTCTAGTGAACTTGATGTGAATTAGACCCTTGTAGGTTTTATTTCATGCTTTCATTTTATCATTATATTATATTTTTCTATTTTTATAATACTGTATCAAACTTGTTGGTATAGTTATAATAATGTATACACAAGTTTAACACACAATCACAAAAAAATGACTACATTTTATTTGTGTAGGTCTTATCCAAATATAGGTGACTCGATCGATTAGTTTGACACAATATTTTTTTAGTTCTAGATTTGCATACATAGTTGAACTAGTTGACTCTATTCATCATTCTCATCTTTCAGCATATAGGTCTGCAACCATAGTCATACTAGTTGACTCTTTTCATAATTTCTTCTATAGCACATATTTTTTTCAAACTCTATTGAGCCAATTGATTCTATTAGTATATTTTTTGAGTCAAAACTAAGCATCAAAACATAAAATTTTGAAATCTAAACATCTTGAGACCCACCAAGATTCATTCTCACTCCCTCTATCATTTAATTTCTTCTTTTTAGTACTATTTTTCACATGTTTATAGTTTCAACAACTATGGACTTACATCTAACTAGGTCAAATAGCTTGACATAATTTTGTAGCCTATTTTCTATCTCAAAGACATTATCCACATGTTTGACTATGTTGTTCCAGATATTACTTATGCATAATAATAGTGACCTAATTGACTCTATTCTACACTATTTTCAAATAGTATCACCTGAATCCATTCCATACCCTTCATAATCAATAAATTGACCTCTTTTTCTAGTAACTAATTCACCTTTATTTTCAAATGATTACTTGCTTAGAGTAACAAACATAGATTAATTATGATTTTTTTACCAAGTTAATCACATTATTTTTCTCTTTTTCACACACTTCCAAACCACTTTACACACAAAAATCATTAAACATTTATCTTCCTAAGGCCTATCTACTTAGATTTTATCACCAAGGTAAATGTTGATTTTGTTACTAGACAAATATAAACACATGGTTGATAGTATATATTGGTAAACCACTTGACACCTTTATCTATATGGGATTGTGAAGTGGGGGGTAGGCCCCAATATCAAGCCAATACCATCACTAATATAGCTCCATTTTAGCCTAACTTTTTTGAAACCATCCTTAGATTACTTTCTAGTTTCTCATTATAGTGAATTCTCCATCACATTCAATTTAAAATTTATTATAAATTAATAAAACTTAGGAATGTCTAATTAATTAGCATTTACTTTCAAGTTATTACTTGCTCTTTTATCATTGTATTTTATATTACAAAACTTGCATTAGCCAATATCAGTGTAAGGTTTATGTTGTATGTTCCAATTGGATCAATCACATTTATCCAATTTCTTGTGTGCTTAATTTCATTTTCTTAGATATTATCTTGCCAGACATTTCTCTATTTTTATAAAATTATATCCCTTGTCAATACAGTTTCCTATGGACTATCAATCTTTTTTATCTACAATACATAGTCACTCCCCATAATGATGTATTTTATCTAATTCATTAGTTGCCCTTTTTCAAGTACACCTTTAACCCATCTCACTATGTATCTTTCTCATCTATTTAGTTCCCACATATTTAGTACACTATCAACCCATCTAAAAATTCATATATCTAATATTTTTTCAATCTTATCCTTTACAACACATTAAACCAACTCAACTATGTCCTTTTATCTTCCTTTTTCATGAATTTAATTCACATACTTTCTTAACCCAATCGACTCTATACCCATTGGCTAACACTAATCTATGTCTAGTTAATTCTGTATCTATTTTTCATTTTTGTTTCTTAATCTCAGATTATTTCTTCAAGCATCATGAAATCCCTTATTAGAGTCTTTTTGGACAACTTGAATCCATTTAGATGTTATATGTGATTCTCTTTTATTCTTACCTTTACTTCTCAAGAGTATCCTCACTCGTGGAGAACCTCTTCTCCACCCTCATATTTTGATTAAAACGTGGTCCAAATTGCTCAAACTAATGAGATTGATAAATTAGATCATTTTCATACTTATCAATACAATTCCCTTATTTAAACATCTCACCATAATGTTGGGGAAATCAACACCAGACTATATAGTAACCCTAAAGGGAATCTCCCACCTAGAAACCCTCCCCCTAATACTAATTCATGGAATCCTCCTATAAACACCACCTCACTAATTGATATAAATCAAATTATTGCATAGATATTGCAGAAAATAAACATAATGCAAACATTTAACACCTTTCAAATGATACAACTATATCATAATTTGATCAACATGGATAATCAACCTCCCATTCTTCTACCTCAAAATAATAATTTTTTTATTCATATACCTCTTAGAGATGCCTCAGGTAATGTCATTCCCCAACCTATCATGCATAATAAGATGCTTTAACACATCTAAAATGATCTTTTATACCCTTTCATTATTTCTATTGATATTGGTAATATATCTCCAACTATTAAATATGATGGGACTAAATACCCTCCATATTTTATTAAGTCATTTAACAAATTTACAAAGAGTGGATCCAAAATAATAATTTCTCCACATCCAAAATTTTAATTAAAACCTTCACCAGTGATGTACTATAATGGTATAATCAAATTACCCAACATTATATATGGAAACTATAGGATTTAGTCAATCTTCTAGTTAAATAATTTGAACATAATGATGTTCACAAAAATTGCCTTTGTCATTTCATTAATGCTAAGAAATCCCCTACCAAATCAGCTCATGATTTTATCAAAATATGGAAATCCTTTACTCATAAGTCCAATAAAAACATGATTTATGACAACTTGTTTAAAATATTTATAACATCATTAATACCCTCACTCTAATAAAAGGTTTAAACTTTTGCTCCACAAATGTTAAATGAGGATCTTCACTAAACTAAGTGCCAAGACTTATTAATGAAATAGTTTGAACCTAATACTAAAATCATTAAAGGATATTTTCAACATTTAACCAATGTGATAACTAACAATCCTCCTCAACCCAAACCAAGAGTAGCTAAAGATGACAATCCCCAAGCTTCTCATATGCAATTAATCATGCAATAAATGAAATAATTTTTAGTGCCCTATAACCCATTTATGTACCCCAATAATCACCCTAAATGGTATGATACTAATCAATTTTTTTGGTTCCACATTGATATAGGTCATTCCCATGAAACATGTAGAGGGATTAAAAAAAAATATGTTTCTTTTATGCTTGGTGATTCATTCAATCATGATGCCATGATCAAGATCTATCATCAAGATAACTTTACCACTTCTCAAAAGAAACAAGTTTCCAAATCTTCTTCTTCTAACAACCCAAAATATTTATCTACATCTAACCCTCAATGTGACAACCCCTGAAGTCATACTTATGAAAATTCAACATTTAAAAAAAAATAAATAACTTAACATTCATTCCACAAAACAAAACAATACAACATAACTAAATCATAACTAAGAATAATAGTACTCTAAATCAAATATTTCATACAATATAAATCTTATACAAGTTCAAAGAAAGTAAATACGATAGGACACATATATGACTAGTCTGACAATATAACAACTAATATTCAAATATACAAGTACATAATACACTTACATTAATTTAAGCATACAAACTAATATAATAAATAGATACTAAACTCTTCATAGCTTGAGTTGAACCAACTCATGTATCACTGATAATTTCAAATGTCATCTCTAAGTAATACTATAATGGAGAAGGAGAGCATCATTTGAGTAATTTACCACTCCAACCATGGACTAATGATCCCTCACACAATATCATATCAAGAAATGGGACTTGATAGATAGAATAGTGCAAGGATATAGTAAGACGTGTTAGTACCCCATTTGCTATAAGATTTATAAAAATATGTAGTGTAACATAAATAAATCTATTTTAAAATGATAGCGAATAACATGCAAATCAAACATATAAATTTATCTAACATTACTTTGGATAATTTTTTTATATTATCATTTAGATCGATTAATTTCATAACACACCACTCAATCAAATTATCTATTGGTGGTACTACCTAGGCTAGTGGAACATCTCTTACTACCTATTAGTATCATCAATATCATTTCTAAAATAAGCATTTATAACATAATATATAACTCAAAGACTCATATAGATTAAATCCTCTATGTAATAATATCACATCACATTTTAAACAAGGATAAAACAAGGTATACACATAATCATTTATGCATGAATGAGTCATACACTAAAATCAATCCTTAATTAGAAATAATGACCACTATTTATACCACCTTGGTAAAACACACAATAAACTATAGACTACTAATACTAAAATAAGATGCAAGTAACTACACCTAAAGATAACCCATATTATCATAATTGGGTGTTCTTAGGCATGATTACTAGTTTTATCATAATTAGTCATACAAAGTAGTCATAGATACATGAAATCATAAAATCTTCGTCAAAAAAGCATATGTAATAAAATTATTTATACAAACACAAAATTCTAGTCATTAATTTACTCTCTCAAGATTGTATGCATGCATATAGGATGTCTTACCAACAATTATAACACATACTAACCAAAATAACAACCAACACATAAATTCAACCATTCAACATAAATGAGAACCTACACATATAACTACAATGTGTACCATTCGAGCATATAATTTTAAGCTAAGGTATCCAATAATATCATAGCTTATTGTGCATGATCTCTCTACTCAAAAATGAATAATCAAACTTGCATAATCAAGAACAAGATTATACCACACAATTATGTCATAAATAATATTGAATCACAATAATTAGATGAAAACATAACTTAAAGGTATGTATCCTAAAGCATCATAAGTCTAACCATTTACACATATGGATACTCTCAAAACATTGCATACAAGCTTTTAGTCTTTAGCAATTACCAATTATGGGATAACTGTAAATCAATTAAATTTTGTAGGAACTTAAGGATCAATATACATGGTTGAAGTTCCCACTTCCTAGATCCCTTATATCCTTTTTTTATCAATTTGATAATCTAGATAAATGTAATATATCTAAAGAAATATGAAGTTACATAATCAAATGAATATCCAATTTCACGTATACATAATTTTTATATGAATATCCTTATACTCTTTAGTCACTTTAATAGTACTTAATAACAATTAAACAATGGATTGCAAAGTCTCAACAATCATAATCACTTTCATGGAAATTTTGGTGTGTCTCATAAATACCCTCAAACATATTATCTTTTTAATATTATTACATTAATCAATTTCTTATCTAAAATCCCATTATTGTTGGTTAATATAGATATGACTATGAAATGGATACCTTAAAACACAATTTATAATATTAAACCTCAAAGCTCAATTTAAAAATTAGTATTATTCCTATTTATAAAGTTAACTAGTTTTATAATTTTTATTTTATTTTCATGATAATCACACTCAAATTGCAATTCAAAAATTCAAGGCAAAATAAAGTTCCACTGAATATTCAACCTTGTATTTAAGAGACATATTTTTTTTAGCCCTAAGGCTCAACATCTTAACTAATCAATGTCCTTAATATTTCACTTTACTGGTTTCTTCATTTTAACTTATATATAACATGACATCTTCCATGATATCTCAACATTTTCCACTATTCTTGGAGTTTCATAATATATATCCAATATTTTTGTAAAATACATAGAATTTAATAAATGTTCAACAAAATCTCCATTTAAATAAATATTTTGCATGGTATTTTATTATACACCACTTTTACTAAACCATAATATTTATTAAGTGATGTCACTAAAATTCTTTTATAGTAAATATCAAAATATGACACAATATTTTTAATATTATGTCTCAGAGTTACAAAGACTCAATGTTGACCAATATAACTCATCAATTTTTGGAATGACATGGAATTTATTTTCTAACTCAATTGTTTGATTTAAAGGCTCCTAAATGGGATGTTGATCTTTATTTTAGTAAAACTCAGCCTTGAACATATGAAATGCCTCTTATAAAATAAGAATGTTGACCTATGTTATTATATTTTAGACCAAACTAAGGTACTATTTCATATGAGTGAGACAAAGATCTCTGTCATTGGACATAGGTAAAAATTCCAAAACACATCTCAAGGGGTATACAAATTAGGATTATAACATTTAAATGTCATAAAAAAAGACTAATATGTATCCACATAGGACATTGGGAAGTGAGATGCAGATTTAAAAGAAATGAAATATGAATTTGGTAGTTGGGATGAAATCCATGGATGTACGTAGGCCATAAATAGAATAAAACATAGGCCAAATAGAGAAATAAAATGTAGGTTTAAAAGTAATGATATTCCAATATGAAGAGATGGGATGCTAACTTGGTAGGTGGAATGTAGATTTTAAAGAATTAAAACTCAGGGTATATTATACAACCAAGTATTTCAATTGTAGGTTCAAAAAAATGTTACCAATTATAATTTCCACATAGGTATAATAAATCCAATGTAGTTAAAAAAACATAACATAGCCTCCTAATAATGAAATATAATGTAGGTCTTTGAAAATAGGATGGAACACAATTTAAAATAGGGAAACTCAAACTTTAAAGTCACTATTCAAAATTGAAAACTAGATGCAAGCTTAAAAAGAAGAAAACACACATGACTTTAATATGTTGTTGACCTTTTTATAAAGAGAGATTGGTTTAGTTTCATGAAATTCAATGATGGGTAATTACTATGGAGCATCATCCAATATAACTTGAAGTAGCCTTATCTAAGTTAAAACTCAACATCTTGTGTTAATATGAGGGCTATGCAAAAAGAAAGATGCAAACACCTCTAAATTTAATACTGGGAAATTAATACATAGTCTCTTAGAGAAAATACCCAAGTTTATATGTCAAAATGGATATTGTAAATATTATCTAAGACATTGTCCTTTATATAAAGTGTAGGCTTGATAAAAATAACTCTACCAAATACATAATAACACAACACTTACTAAACTACTACACCAGCATAAATAAAAAATAATATGAGACAAAATCTATAGAATTAGACATCAAGCTCAATGAATATGGATATAACACTTTAAATAAAATTACTACATAAATTCATCCTATTTAGAATACAGGAATCATAATTACAAGTTTAACCTAGTAAAGTGTATTTCCTTTCTCCACTTCTTTTGTTTCTTCTCCCTTCAACTTCTTTTTTCCCATCGGTGTGTTTTTATCCAATCATTCTTCTCTTATTTATAATACTTGATTTATCTTCTAAGTCTAGTGCTCTTCCTTTTCATGAATACTCTCTATTTTATTTATCCATGCATGTCAATCTATTCTTATTGTTCTTTCAATATCCACTTAAGTTGACTTAATAATATATTTCCTAATTTTCAAATAAATTCCTATATAGATATTCAAGTGAATTTAACTTAGCTTCTAAATTTATTAACTTATGTTAATTTCTTTTCTTTCACTTTAGTTTATCAAACTAACATGCTAAGTTAACAAACATAATAATAAAATCTATTTTCTTAATTTATAAATAAATTTCATGAATAATTTTAATTTTAAGAAAATAATCTTTACCATGATAATTATGTCATTAATTACCTTTTATTTTCTAGATAATCATGTTTAAAATAATAATACTTTTATTTCAATTAATAATTATCTTTCAGATTTAAATTTAAAAATCAAGTCAATTAAACTAAATAAATCAAATGCATACTAAAAACTAATTCCACGCATGTAAATATAATCATAGGAAATAATTCACAATTATACAGTAACATTTATGCCTATATTTAAAATATATTATGTGTGTGTAGGGTCACTATTATTCTCCACTGGTATTCCACCAATCATTCCATCTAGTTGATCCTCTCTAATGATGCTATCCCTTTTCAAGCTCTGAGGGTAGGACCTATCATGCATCTCCCTAGCAACAAGTAGGTAGTTCATCTGAGTCATCATAAATATCATTAATGATGCATAAATAACTAATACATATCCATAATGTATATAATATAACATGTAATTATCACATCATTTACTTGAATCAATAATGTTACTATTTCATTACAATATATGTCATAAAGATAAAAAATCAAAGCAATATTAATCAGCTATTAACCATACTAATCAATGGATTAAAGGTTTATAATTCATAGGGTAAAATTAGGATGTGACATCCTCTACCCCTAAAAATAATCATCACCCCAATGACTCTTATTCAAAAAAAAGTTATGATTAATAAACAAATTTTAACAACATAACAATATAGTACTAGGCATTATATCATGCAATTAAATGTAAATTTACTTAAAGAATTTATACCATTTCTCTTAATTATCACTATTATTAGTGAATTGGTCTCACAATACCCTATTCTGTGACATTTCCTATTTTGCAAACAAGTTTCATGAAAAGTCACTTTATGTTGATTAGTTCTATCATGGCCACTGTAGGGTCCAAAACTACAAGAAAAGTCTAATAAAAACTTAGTAGAAGTTTCAATGATAATTAAATAACACATGATAACATCACAAATATAAAAAAAATGATCAAATGACTAAATTTTATAAGTTATACCTGTCAAATCCTAGATTCAACAAGTCCATATGTTAAATACAACTCAATAAAAATTAAGTCAATGTGAGGCTACATAAGATACCATCCTATCACTTAGAACTCACATTCCTAATTCACCAATCATCTCTCAGGTCTCCACAACTAGATGATCTTTAAAAAGTGTACATGGTTCTATGAAACACAAATTTATACAAATAGATCATAAAAATCAATACTATATGCTAAAAGATTCCATAAGTACTAACATACACAAGAAAAATCATATAATCATCCTGAGATTGAATTAAATTGCTACTAATCAATCAAAACTAGTATCATTTCCTAAAACTTAACTTGTATTGTTATATTCATATTAAAATGGAAATAATACCATAACATACAAAAGCTAAGAATCATACCATCTTTACAACCTTATAAGCGAGATAATGTTTCCTTTCTTGCATGACTAGCATATAACAAGTTAAAAAGTTTTTATCAAACCCTAGACTTACCAAGATGTTATGTACATCTTATACCTTACTTGCTCCTAAAGAAAGGTACACATATAACTCTTTAAAATAATATGCTTTAAGAAGAGAATAATATCAATCTAAACAAAGATATACAATAACATAATAATTGTAATCAACTAGAATAAATATAAATTTAATGTTAGCCACTCCTCGTGGTCAAGTCCATATTTATAAGAAATAGTGTTTTAAAAAATCCACAATTAGAATGTAGAGAACTAATTTTTTTGTTAAAAAGGACTTCCTACATACCCTCATATGGTAGAAGGGACATTGTGACCCAAGTTGCCAAATCATCATTCACTTACTAACTTATAATTGTAGTATTATAAACTACCCCCATAACCAAAAATAAATATGAACCATAAAGATGCATCACTCCATTCAAACCTACAACTTTTATCAATGAGAAGTAGAAAACACTATTTCTCAAACTCAAGGGAACAAGATCAAAACAATAATTTACAAATAAGTTTTCCCACTAAAGGAAACTCTAAATCTACATCCTAGAAATATGAATATTCTCAGTAGCTTAAAATGATGTAAGAGGAGAGTGAGAGAATAAAAACTCACCTTAAGCTAACTAAAATAGATGGAACTTCTTTTCAATTCAATATAAATATGAAGATGCTAATCCACATAGCAAACTCCTAACACAAAGAAGTATCAAACAAGACATCTAAATTTAAATATAAGAAAATTTTCACCACACTAGGTGGTGCCAAACTATAATGGTCTTATAGGATTTCCATTCCTAAGATTTGAATAAGTAAGAGACAAAAATAATGCATATATGCCTAAATGAGAAGCACTCCATGCTCTAAAACACAAAACACAAGTGATGAAGGTAATTCAAGGAGACAATAATCACACTCAAGGTGTTCAATATAAAGATCAAAAATATGGTAGGAAACTCTTGCTCACACTCATGAATTAAGCTATGCACATACCTACCCAAACACCTTATAATACTATCACCAATGAGACACTCAATAACAACCCTTTAACATCTCTAAGAGAGTACGAATTCTCTAAGGATACACACTCAATGTACCATATATACCTACACATTTCTCCAATACAAAGGTATGAAAATGCTAACAGACTCATTATGTCCTAGAGTTCAAGCCCTAGCTTTGATACCACATGTGATAACCCCTCAAGTTATACTTATAAAAATGCAGTAGTTTTTTTAAATAAATAAATTAGCATTCATTCCATAGAATAAACAATACAACATAAATAAATCATAACTAGAAAAATATTATTCTAATTCAAAATTACATATAATATAAATCTTATACAACTCCAAGGAAAATAAATGCCATATTAAATAGCCACAATTGGTATGAAAATATGGAAATTGCTATTCAAACATAAAAATACATAATGCAATTATATTCCTTTAGGTATATGGCCTAATACAATAAATAGATACCAAGCTCTTTGGAGCTCGAGTCAAACCAACTCATGTATCACTGATAATCTCAAGTGTCATCTCTAGGTAGTACTATAGTGAGGAGGGAGAACATCATCAGAGTGTTTTAAAACTCTAACCATGGATCAATGATCACTCGTAAAATCCCTTATCAGGAAATGTCCTCCCTTCATAGATAGGTAAATAGAATGGTGTAAGAATCCATTCAAATGTGCTAGTACCCCATGTGTTGTAAGATTTCTAAAAATATGTAGTGTACCATAAATAAATCTATTCTAACATGATATTACACAACATATAAATAAAACATATGAAATGAAAATGTATTTAACATTACTTTGGCTAAAGTTTTCATATGATCATTTAGATAGATCAATTTCATAACACTCCACTTGATCAGATTATCTATTGGTGATACTACCTAGGCTAATGGAATCCATCTCACTACCTATTAGTATCATCAATATGGTTTCTAAAATAATCATATACAACATAGTATATAACTCAAAGACTCATATAGATTACATCTTCCATGTAATAATATCACATCACATGATAAACAAGAAAAAATCAAGGTATACACATAATCATTTACACATGAATGAGTAATACATTAAAATCAATCCCAAATTGGAAATAATGATCACTATTTATACCATCTAAGTAAAACACATAATAAACTATAGACTAATACTACTACAATAAGATACAAATAACTACACCTCAATACAACCCATATTATCATAGTTGGATGTTCTTAGGCATGACTACTAATTTTCTCACAATTATTCATACAAAGAAGTTATAGATACACAAAATCATAGACTCTTTGTCAAAAAATCATACATAAAAAAATAATTTATACAAACACATAAAATTCTAATAATTAATTTACTCTCTCAAGATTATATTCATGCATACATGATGTTTTGCCAACTTTTATAACACATACTAACCAAAATGACAACCAACACATACATTCAATCACTCAACATAGATGAGAACCTATACATACAACTACAGTATGCACCATTTGAGCATATACTTTTAAGCTAAGGTATCCCATAATATCATAGATTATTGTGCATGAGCACTCTACTAAAACATGAACAATCAAACTTGCATAATCAAGAATAGAATTATACCATCTAAGTATATCTTAGATACTACTAAACCATAATAATCAGATGAAAACATAACCTAAAGAGATGCATCCTGAAGCATCATAAGTCTAACCATTTTCACATATTGATACTCTCACAAAATTGCATACAAGATTTTAGTCTTTAACAGTCACCAATTATAGGATAACTATAAATCAATTAAACTTTGTAGGAACTTAACTTAATGGTTAGTATACATGGTTGAAGTTCTCGCTTCCTAGATCCCTTTTATCCTTTTTATAAATCTACTACTTTAGATAAATGAAATATATCTAAAGTCCTATGAAGTTACATAATCAAATGAATATCCAAGTTCATGTATACATAATTTCTATATGAATACCTTTATACTCTTTAGTTTGTTTCAATAGTACTTAATAACAATTTAATAATGGATTGCAAAGTCTCAATAGTCATAATCACTTTCATGGACATCTTGGTATGTCTCATAAGATATACCTTCTAACATATTATTTTTTTAATATTACTATATTAATCAATCTCTTATCTAAAAGGTCATTATTGTTGGTTAATATGGATATGACTATGAAATGGATACCTTAACACTCAATTTATAATATTAAACCTCAAAACAAATTTTAATAATTAGTATTATTCCTATTTATCAATTTAACCAATCTTATAATATTTTTTTATTTTCATGATAATTACACTCAAACTGCAATTCATAAATATGAGAAAAATAAAGTTCCACCAAACATTCAACCTTGCATTTAATAGAAACATATTTTTATTAACCTGAAGGCTCAATGTCTTAACTAAAGACTCAATGTCCTTAATCATTTCACTTTACTGACTTACTCATTTTAACTTATATATAACACAATGTCTTCCATGATAACTCAAGATTTTCCACTATTCTTGGAGTTTCATAATACATATTTAACATTTTGTAAAATACATAAAATTTAATAAAGGTTTAGCTAAATATCCATTTAAATAAATATTCATTGTGGTGTTTCATTATACACCACTTTTACTCAACCATAATAATTAGCAGCCACTACCAATAAAATTATTTTCTAATAAATACCAAAATATGACACAATATTTGAATATTATGTCTCAGAGTTACAAATACTCAACGTTGACTAATATAACTCATCAATTTCTAGAATGACTTAGCATTTGTTTTCTAACTCAATTGTTTGATTTAAAGTCTCCTAAATGGGACATTGACTTGTACTTTAGTGAAACTCAACCTTGAACATATGAAATGCCTCCTATAAAATAAAAATGTTGACCTATGTCATTGTATTCTAGTCTAAACTGACTAAGTTATGATTTCATATGAGTGAGACATAAATCTCTACCATTGGATGCATGATAGAATTCTAAAACACATCTCAAGGGGTATACAAATTATCCCTATAACATTTAAATGTCATCAAAAAATTACTAATATGCAGCCACATAGGACATTGGGAAGTGGGACAAAAATTTAAAAGAAATGAAATATGAATCTGGCAGTTGGGATGCAATCCATGGATATGAAATTCAAGCCTAAAATAGAATAAAACATAGGCCATCAAGAGAAATAAGATTCAGGTCTAAAAGTAATGATACACCAATATGAAGAGATGGGATTCTGACTTGGCAAGTGTAACATGGATTTTAAAGGATTAAAACTCAGGTTATATTATACAATAAAGTATTTCAATCGTAGGCTCAAAAAAATGTTGCCAATTATAATTACCACACAGGTTAATAAATCCAACATAGTTAGAAAAACATAGTGCAACCTATTAATAATGAAATAAAATTTAGGTCTTTGAAAATAGGATAGAATGTAGTTTAAAATAGGGAAATGTAGCCTTTAAAGTCACCATTTAGGATTGAAAACTAGATGCAGCCTTTAAAAGAGGAAAATACACATTATTTTAATATGGCATTGACCTTTTTATAAAGAGAGACTGGTTTATTTTCAAAAAATTCAATCTTAGGTAATTACTATAGAATTTCATCCACTATAACTAGACATAGCCTTATCTAAGTTAAAACTTAGCCTCTTGTGTTAATATGAGGGTTATGCAGAAAGAAAGATGTAGGCACCTCTAAATTCATCAATGGGAAATTATTATATAGTCTTTTAGAGCAAATACTTAGGTTTATATGTCAAAATAGATGCTATAAAAATTATCTAAGACATTATCCTTTATATAAAGCATAGGCTTGATAAAAAAAACTCTACCAAATAGATAGAAACACAACACTTACTATACTAATACACCAACATAAGTCAAAAATAAGATGAGGCAAAAACCACTGAATTAAATTCCAAGCTCAATGAATTTGGATGCAGCTATTTAAATAAAATAACTACATAAATTCATCCTATTTAGCATACAAGAATAATAATTACAAGTCCAACATGGTAAAGCATCTTTTCTTTTCTCCACTTCTTTTGCTTATTCTCCCTTCAGCTTCTCTTTTCTCATCTGTGTGTTTTCCTCCAAACATTCTTCTCTTATTTATAAGACTTAATTTCTCTTCTAAATCTAGTGCTGCTTCTTTTCATGAATACTCTCTATTTTATTTATCCATGCATGTCAATATATTCTTCTTGTTCTCTCAATATTCACTTAAGTTGACTTAATAATATATTTCCTAATTTTCAGATAAATTCCTACATGAATATTCAATATTGAATTTAACTCAACTTCTAAATTTATTAACTTCTATTAAATTATTTTTTCACTTTAATTTATCAAACTAACATGCTAAGTTAACAAAAATAATAATAAAGGCCATTTTCTTAATTTCTAAATAAATTTCATGCATAATTTTGATTTTAAGAAAATAATATTTACCAGGATAATTATGTCATTAATTGCCTTTTATTTGCTAGATAATTATATTTAAAATAATAATACTTTTATTGAAATTAATAATTATCATTTAGATTTAAATCCAAAAATCAAGTCAATTAAACTAAAGAAATCAAATGCATACTAAAACTAATTCCACACACACAAATATAATCACAGGCAATAATTCATAATTAGGCACTAACATTTATGTCTTTCATTTAAAATCTACTATGCATGTGTGTAGGGTCACTAGAATTTTCTACTAG
Source organism: Torreya grandis (assembly GCA_037957365.1). Taxonomy (NCBI): domain Eukaryota; kingdom Viridiplantae; phylum Streptophyta; class Pinopsida; order Cupressales; family Taxaceae; genus Torreya; species Torreya grandis. The sequence continues at coordinate 324,066 of JARHVA010006858.1, forward strand.
TATTTCCCCCAATCATTCCATCTAACCGATCCTCTCTGATGATACTCTCCCTTGTCAAGCTTTGATAGTAGGAACTATCCTACATCTAACTTACAACAAGTAGGTAGTTAGTCTGAGTCATCATAAATATCATTAATGATGTAAAAATAACTAATACATATCCATAATGTATATAATATAACATACATTTATCACATCATGTATTTGAATCAATAATGTTACTGTCCCATTACATCATATGTCATAAAACTAAAAATCAAAGCAATATTATTCAGCTATTAACCATACTAATCAATGGATTAAAGTTTAATAAGTAATAGGGTGAAATTGAGATGTGATACTCAAAAAGAAAACAAGGATATTTATGTGATTGATGTTGATTATGATCAATATTACACCAATTCCCAATACGTAAATGTGACTAAGTTCAATTATCAATATACAACAACCAATAAAGATCCCTTCACCACACTAAATAAATTATTTCTATAAGAAAAACTTCTCAAAGAACAACTAATCACTTATCCTCAAAATTCAATGAGGAACCACATCCTCCCTCTGAACCTCCAATTACTTATCTTCCTCCTAAACCTATTTTACCTTCTAAGCCTCGTGTTGGTTCCTCCTCTTCCAAAATCCATTGGAACTTCTTATAAGAACTCAAATTTATGACTTTTAAAATTCCTCTCATGGAGTTAGTTCTTATATCTCCTTATCATCATAAGTTACTAATGTAACAACTTCATGAAATTGAAGAGCCATCTCCCATAGAAGAGGAACATTTTTTTTCATGAACCTCAACCAACATAAGTACATACCATTAAATCCATTTGTCTTTCTTTGAAACCTTCCATAGATTTTCTCAAAGAAGACATGATAAATGATGAAATCCTCTTTTGATCCAATGATTCTCCCCTATTTATTAAAATAGCCATTAATACCACCCTCATTCATAAAGTATTAGTAGACAAGGGGTCATGCATTAATGTGACATCTCTTTGGCTCATTTAACAACTCGTCTATAACAAAGATCATCTCAAACAAACTTGTTTGACATGTCATGGATTTGAAAATACTAATAAACCTGGTTATATTTGGCTCCCTCTTACTATTGGACCTACAAGTATATGAACTAAGCTTATAATCCTCAATTTACCATTATCTTACCATATTCTCCTAGGTCACCGATGGACACATTACATAAGGTCTATCACCTCTTCTAGAAGCCAATGTATCAAGTTACTTTATAATGTCAAATGGTATAAACATGAGGTCGATCTTAACCCATGGAATATTCAACTTTATAATCTTATATCTCAATATCAAATTTTCACTATTATAAAAATTAATAGTGCCCCTTTACTCAAATTTGTTAGGAACCCATGTTACCCCTTCTCTTTACATTGTTAGTATATTAGTTATTATGGATGTATATGATTTGTAAGTCATCCCATGAGCATTTTGTTTTATCCCACATTCATGGGAAGTAATAGTTTCTTAGATTAGACTTAGTCTATAAGTAAGTGTTGAGGCCAATGAAGGAATCCATGAATTTATTGTGTTAAGCTTTCTCAAAGGAGGTTTCCCCATCAAAGTGGCATGTGATCAATATAATCCCCTTAATGTTTCTTCTAATCATAGAAATCTTATATTTCATACATTTTCAATAATTAATCTATTATTTCTTACATTTTCATTAATTTGTTGCAAGAGTATCCTCTAATCTGGTATCAGAGTGCTTTTTAGGGCCAATTTTATTAAAAAATTCTAAACTCTATTCTACTACATAATTCCTTTAATTATTTTTCTTAAAAAGTGATAACTCTATTCTACTGCATATCTCTATTCTACATCACAATAATCTATTTTCAGATCAATGTAAAAAACCTATCTGTATAATTGTGGGAAGTGCTTGAGTGAAAGCCTTAAAACTCATTATGAGTACCATAGGAACCCCAAAGTAGTTGTCCCATTGAGAGGACCTACTAGAGAAATGGGTAATGGCCCCTTATCAATTGATTAGTTCCTACCCATGAAAAAAACCAAGAGCTATCACTTAGAGGTAAATTTATGGCCAAAATTTTTATAGAGAGTGGTACTTGCTTAGATGGTATTGGTGGCCAAAGAGATATATTTAAAACCTTAGGTAGCCATTAAAAATTGGGGCCCATTATATTAGTTTTAGAATATTCTCAGTAGAATATCAAAACACCAATCAATAGAGTATTAGAAGACTCTCAAAGGACTTACATTCAGATAGTTGATAAAAACCAGTAACCAAAAAAATTCATCCTATCAATTTTAGAAAACTATTAGTAGAGTATTAACAAACTCTCAAAGGGTAGTTGATAGAAAATAAAAACTAAAAATTAGTTTCATTTCTTTGTAATATATCTCCACCTATAGCCCCATTGATCTTCAAACTTTATCTAGACACTTAAAATTCCATTATCCAAATTTTCTTCTTTGAGGTCCCATATCTTGATTCCACTCCTCATTTCTACAAATCTTGATTTTCCCTTTTTTTGAGTTTTTCCATAACTTCTATTTTTATCCATTTATCTCAAAAAAATTCCCCAATGTTCATCTCCCTTTTTTGATCCTTTGTCCTTCTTTGATAAATTTTCTAGTTCTTCCATTTTCACTCCTAAAAATTCCCTTGCATTCATCAATCATACTCTCACTTTGTAAAAAATTAGTAAAAGTACCTTTACTCATTCTGATTTCACCCAAATTAAAAAATTCCCTTACTAAACATGTCTTAACTCTATTTTTCCTACCCATTGAAAAAATTCTTCTTATTTTGGTCATGGTAGTAACCTAAATAGGATAAAAAAATATGGAGGATGAAATTATTGCCCTCAATACCCACATTAAATATCTTGATGAAAAAATTCTTGTCCTCAGTATTCAACATACCACCTTAAAAAAAATACGACATCTAAAGTCCTCTTCAGACATCATATTTTATTCTTCAAACAATTTTTGTGGGCCAAAGCTTAATTTTATTCAATTTAATAGTGTAGATCCAACTAGGTGGATTTATCAGGTAGAATAATATTTTAGTCTACATCATACTTTTGATGCCAAAAATGTCTCACTTGTATCCTTTCATTTGGAACATGAATTACTTTAATGGTATCATTGGTATACCAAGTCTCATGCTGAGCCCATATGGACTAATTTTTGTTCCCTCATTTTGCAAAGGTTTAGCCCTAGTGTTTTTGATGACTTCATTGGAGCACTCAATAAACTTTCCTAAATAAGAACCATGAAATAATATCAAACAAAATTTGAAAAACTGGCCAATCACATAGAGGGAGTATCTGATGAATTCTTTAGGAGTTATTTTGTCAGTGGACTAAAGGATGCAATTCGATCTAAGGTCAAAATATTTTGGCCCAACATAATGATGAAAGTCCTAGGGTTGGATAAGTTGGTAAAGGATAAGATCATTGATCAGTAGTGATTCATATCCAATTTTTCTCCATTCAAAAATATAACTCCACAATGATCTCAAACAATTCTAGCCTCAAAAACCACTCCTATCAAGCATTTGACTAAAGTAGAGATGCAAGCCCATAGAGAAAAATGACTATGTTGTCATTGTGATGATAAATTCACTCAGGGACATAGATGTGTTGATTAAAAGATATACCTACTAAATGTGGACTTTGTACCCAAAATTCAAGTTTTAAAAGATACTTAGGATATAACAAATGACATGGAAGAAGTGCCACTAATTGTAGAACCTACTTCTTAGGAAGACCAACTAGAGATTTCTCTCCATGTCTTAATAGGAGTCACCACCCCAAAAACCAATTAAGTTAAGGGTTAATTCAAGAAGCTCCCTCTCACAATACTCATTAATTCAAGTATCACTCATAACTTTATTAACCCTTATATCACCAAATAAGCTAATTGTTTTATCCATCCTTACTCCAACATTGAAGTCATGATTGCTAATGGGGGCACATTAACTTTTAAATAGAGGTGTCATAATGTAAATATATCTATTGGATATTATAAATTATGCTCTAACATATTTACCTTATCCTTAGGGGGATGTGATGTTGTTTTGGGAGCCCATTGGTTATGCACACTTAGACCCGTCTTATGGGATTTTGCTAAAATTTGGATGCAATTTTTAGATAATGAGAAAAAACACACATTGAAAGGCTTATGACTAAGGTCTCTCATCATCATAAGTTCACATCATATGGAAAAAATTCTTAATAATAATTCACATAATGTCATTACCTAACTCCATTCCATTCACATGCAGCCATCAACAATCTCCAATCCTCCTTTTGATCTAGAAATCATTCTACATAGGTATGTACATGCATTTGTTGAATCAATGGGATTGCCACCTTCATGGATAGAGGACCATTGTATTTATCTCTTTCATAGAAGCATTCCTCATTAGGCCCTATTTCTACCCATTTTATCAAAAGACTAAGATTGAGATGCTCATTCAAGACTTATTGAAACAAGGCATTATTCACCCTAGTACCAACCCATATTCTTCCCTAGTTCTCCTTTTACAAAAAAATATGGGTAATGGCACATCTACATCAAATTCTATGATTATCATAATCAAGGATAAGTTTCCAATCCCTATTATTGATGAGCTTCATGGTCCTCATTTTTTATCCAAGTTGGATCTCCGCTTTGGATGTCACCAGATCTAGCTTCATGAGGATGATATCATGAAGATAATTCTTTGCATGCATGATGGCCAATATGAGTTTATGTTCATGTGATTTGGCCTCACTAATTCTCCTTCAACATTCTAGGTATTGATGAGTAAAATTTTCTGACCTTAACTACATAAATTCATTGTGGTCTTCTTCAATGATATCCTCATTTATAATAAAACATGGTCTGAGCATCTCTAACATCTAGATCTCACACTACACATTCTCTCTGATCATCATCTTTATGAAAAATAGTCCAAATGTTCTTTTGGCTAGGATGAAGTGGAGTATCTTAGGCATATTATTTCATCCTAAGGGGTTCAGATGGATCCCAAAAAATAGCTACCATGACAAATTGGCCTCATCCTCAAACACTCAAGAGTTTCCATGATTTTTTGGGGTTGACTAGATACTATCATAAGTTTGTCAATGATTAAAATATGATTTTCACTTTGATGATAGATATATTCAAAAATATGATTTTACCTAGACATAAGCTATTAAGTGTGTATTTGATGAATTGAAACAAGTTATGTATACTACACCTTTTTTATCTATGCCATATTTTTCCAAGACCTTCACTATCAAGAGTGATGCTTATGGTAGTTTCCTTGGTGTTATTCTCCTCTAGGAAGGAATCCCCATTACGTTCATCAAAAAATCCTTTTCTAGAAAAAATTTAGTACTCTCTACTTATGAGAAGGAAATGGTGGCCATTTTACATGAAGTACAAAAGTGGCAGCCATACCTACTGGGGAATAATTTTTTTCATTAAAACTGATCACCAAAGTTTGAAATATTTCTTATAACAACAGGTCTCCACCCCATCACAATAAAAATGGGTAAGCAAACTCATGGGTTATTACTATGAGATCACTTATAAGAAAGGTAAAGATAATATCATGGTTGATGCTCTGTCTAACACATTTGTGGACCAAGCTTCCCTTTCAGCTATTTCCATGACTATTCTAAATTGGTTGGATGTTGTCTAATAGGGGTATGTCAATGACTCCTCATTATCTCAAATCATTCAATAGTTGACCACTAACACCTATACTATACTGCATTATTATTGAGATGGTGTTTCTCTATGATATAAGGGTTTTTTAGTGCTTCCCTAGAGCATAGATCTTTAGTAGAATGTATTTTATGAACTCCATGTTTCTCCATCTATAGGTCACTTAGGGTTTCTCAAAACTTATGAGTGAGTATGACACTTATTTTGGAAGGGAATGAAAAAAAAAATTCAATAGATGGTGGCTTAATGTGATACCTACTAACATAATAAAGGTGAAACAACACTCATTCCTAGGTTTCTCAAACCCTTACCCATCCCTATTAGGATTTGGATAGATATTTCTATGTATTTCATTAAGGGGATCCCTAAATATAGAGAGAAAATAGTGATCTTGGTTGTGGTTAATCACTTCTCCAAATATCATCATTTTTGTGCCCTCACCCATCCCTATATCACCTCCATAGTTGCACAAATTTTCTTAGACCAGATTTTCTATCTTCATAGCATTATTTCATCCATTATCTTAAATCATGATGCAACCTTCACTAGCCATTTCTAGATAGACTTATTTCAATGTATCAAAACCTAATTGAAGATGAGGTCTAGGTATCATCCACAAATGGATGGTTGGATTGAAATTGTCAATAAATGCCTACAAACTTTCCTTCATTACTTCACCTCAAAAAAAAAACATCATAGGTAAAAGTGGCTCCTTCTCACCAAATGCTAGTACAATACTTCCTACCACACTTCAACTAAAATGTCTCCATATGAAGAAGTCTATGGTCAAACATCACCAGTGTTCCTTTCATACACCCCCAATAATTCATCAGTTCAAGCAGTCAACATAATTCTTTAAACCCAAGATCAAATCCTCAGATCCTTGTGGGACACTCTTCATATGGAACAATATAGAATGAAACAATAGGTTGATTAACACCATTTTGAGTGTACTTTTCAAGTCATTGATCTGATTTTTCTTTACCTATAACCATACAAGCAATCCTCCATAAAACTCAAAGGGTGTCATAAGTTGGCTCCCAAGTTCTATGGGCCCTATAAGGTTCTCAAAAATAGTGGGTCAATTATTTATAAGTTAGATCTCTCACCTTATTCCCATGTTAACCTAATATTTCATGTCTCTTGTTTGAAGAATTTTTTTGGCACAAACATTAGAGTGTAGACTATTTTACTAGAACTTGATAGTGAAGGATCCATTCTTCTTGAGCTGAAGGCAATCTTGGATAGGTGCACATGCCTATTCTCTCCCACTCCATCATGGAGGTTTTAGTTCAGTGTCATAGAATGCAATCAAAGGATGCAACATGGGAACCTCTAATTCAGATTAAACACCAATTCCCACATTTGAAGATTTGAGGATAAATATTTTTATAAGAGGGAGGGGATGTTAGGAACCTATGTTGCCCCTTCTCTTTACTTTTTTATTATATTAGTTATGATGGATTCATATGCTTTATAATTTATCTTTTGAGCATTTTGTTTTATCCCATATTCATGAGAAGTAGTAGTTTCTTAGATTAGACTTAGTATATAAGTAAGTGTTGAGGCCAATGAAATCATCCACAAATTTATTATATTGAGTTTTCTCAAGGGAGTTTTCTCCCTCAAAGTGGCTTATGATTAATATAATCCCTTTGGTGTTTCTGCTAATCAAAAAAATCTATTATTTCATATATTTTTAGTAAATTAATTTTTTATTTCATGCATTTTCATTAATTTGTTTCAGGAGGATCCTCTCAAAATTCATCAATATGAATCTTTATATATATGTCACTCTTGCTGATTTTGATGATGATGAACCCAATGACTTGAAAAATACATGCAATACTACAAGGCTTACCCTTTACATTTCAGAGTGGCTTCCTCCCTCTTTATTAACTCATGATCATACCATCCCTCTCATTAATGAGATCAGTAATTTTCCTCCTCCATGCAATGCCCATAAAGCATATTATACAGAAGATGATTTCACATGTAATGATTATGGAGTGGGTAAATTATTTAAAGATCCTTTAATTATATCCCCACATAAATTTAATGATTTATGTGTCCTACCTTTTGAATTTCATTCTAAGTCACAAACATATATAATTTATCCAATTTATGATGATAAATCGTCATGGTCCAAGCTCAATCATGAGACTTGAATGTCAACATCATAAAAAAACTTTAACCCAAATACATTATTTTAAACATGATGTTCATACCATTTCCACTGATTTAAAGTTATAACCTAAAGGTCACATACATTTAATTCTCCACTTCTCAACACTCCTTGAGAGGTTAAAAAAATCTTACCCCTCACATATTTAAAACTTATAGAAGCTTCTATCCCTCCTATCACATTGATTATTCTACTCGATCCTTTTCCCATAAATAATTCTAAAGACACACTAATTTGATTTGTTCAACCTTCCTTTAAAGTTCCACCTACTTCTAAGATCACCCTTGATGCCAAGGCCACAAATATATGCCAAATATATTTTGAATATGACATCCATGGTAAAAGAAATATTGATCTTTAAGTATATGTGGAATATTATGGACCTCTACCTATGTTACCTAGCGATGAATCCATCTTTTAATTGCTTCATGCCTGAGAACCTCAACTTCCTTGGCAATATCACAAACTTGGGAATTTCAAGTGAAAGGAACCTCATTTTAATAACTTCATTGCTTGAAATGATTCTAAAACCAATCCCATTTCCTTTCTTCCTAATGTGGCATATTAATTCTAAGATGAAAATGTTATACTTATTAAGGAAACTATAAGAATTGAATATGGCACCCACTCATGCCCTCAACCTATAATAAAATCTAGAGAATTGACACTAGCTAAACATGATAACTTGGGTTTATTATTTTATAAATATCATGAAAATTTCACTTGGTCATATGAGGACATGTCTGGCATTGATCCTAGTATTTTGGTGCACAACATCATCACATATCTTGATGCCAAATGCATTCATAAAAAATAATAAAAATTGACCCCCAAAATTTCTAACCTATGACATAAAGAAATTATTAAACTTTTAAATGCCAAATTTATCAAACCCATGGAATATTCTAAATGGGTCTCTAACATTATCATTGTTTGTAAAAAAGTAACCATGGTCTTTCGTATTTGCATCAATTTTCATAATCTCAATATCGCTTATCCCAAAGATAATTTCCCATTAACTTTGATAGATTCCATCATTGATTTCACTATTGGATAATAAATGTTATCCCTTATGGATGATTTTTTGGGCTATAATCAAATTCATATTGCCCTTGAATACCAACATAAGACAAATTTCACCATATAATGGGGCACCTATTAGAACATTAAAATGCCATTTAGCCTTAAAAATTCCAAAGATACCTATTAGTGGGCTATGACCCACATTTTTAATGACCTTATCCATAATATTATGGAAACCTATGTGGATGTTCTCACTACCAAATCTAAATTTTTAAAAACTCATCTTTTTGATCTTGCCATCATCTTCAATTGAAATATCAAATATAAAGTTGGACTAAACCCTTACAAATGTGTGTTTGGTGTCTCACTTGGTAAATTACAAGGGTTCTAAATCTCTCTTTATAGTATTGATGCTGATCCCATTAAGATCCATCATATTATCAACATGCCTATTCCTCATTTCATTCCAAACATTCTTACTTACCTTGGCAAGCTTGGGTTCATCCGATGATTTGTGCTTAAAATGGATTATCACATTTATTCCATTAATTCCCTTCTTAAAATAGCTAATGCTCTTGAATGGATCAATCCTTATTAGAAAGTATTTTACAATATGAAATAATTATTGCTCCATCTACCCACCCTTCATCCACCTTCTAATGACATTCCTTTAATTTTATACACTTTTTCCATGCTTGTATCAGTTAGGGAAATGCTTTCCCAACAAGATGATACTAGAAGAGAGTATGTTTTCTACTATATCAATAGAGGTCATATCGATTTAAAAAAAATTTATACCAAAGTCAAATGTGATTACCTCACTATCTATTTTACATCTAAAAAGCTTCATCATTACATGCTTTATCAAATAACTTGTGTCGTATTTCATTCTAACCCACTTCATCACTTTTTATCTAAAGGATTTCTCCCTGGAGATAGAATTGGAAAGTGGATGGTTATTTTAATGGAATTTGATCTCCACATCATCACCCAAAAATTTTTTAAAGGACAAATCAGTATTGACCAAATTACCATAACACCCATACCTACTACCAATCACCTTTAAAATGGTTTCCCTAATGATAAAATCCTCTATATTGAAGGTCTTAATCAAGCTATATCTCTTAAAAATTACTTCCATAACTTCACTTCTAATTTAAAATTAAGCAATCAAAAAGATTCCTCTATCATTATTGATACTACTAAATCTAAAATAGTCATCAAAGAAATTCTAAAAATAAATGTATATTTACATGAAGAAACTTGGGCCCTTAGTTTTAATGGATCTAAATGTCTCCATGGAGTTTGGGTAGGTTGTATACTCACTAGTCCTCATGGTAAAATTATTCCTTTGGCATTTTGACTTACCTTTGATGTCATTGATAACATGGCAGAATATGAAGCCTTAATCCTAAGCATGAGATTGGTGGTTGACTTAAATATTGCATATTTGCATGTTTTGGGTGATTCCAAACTCATCTACAAATAGGTTAATGGTGATATTTAGAGTAAAAGTGAAAATATTATTGATTATCATCACATAGGCACCCCTAGAGATCAAAACTCTATCACTAATTCACTTTTTACTTCAACATCCTTATTTAATCCACACCAAGTTCTCATTGATTCCACATTTATTATTAAAATATGAAAGTGCCCATATTCCATCCAACCATAATATTCACTTATCTATCATATTGAGGTCATCACCATTCAACAAATCTCATGGTATAAAGACATTATCCAATTCATTAAGCATCAAACTTATCCTCTAGATATAGATTCCTGTGAAAAGAATCAAATTCAGAAACAAGATTTTAAATATGTATTTAGATATAACACCCTTCATTATCTCAACATCCAAGTTAACCTACTCTAGTGTGGAATGAAATAAGAGATTATTCCTCTCCTTAAAGAAGTACATGGGAAAATTTATGATGGTCATTGTAGCAGACATGCTACTTTAGGAAAATGCTTATATATGAGATAATTTTGGCCTAATATGGAAAAGGATCCTATCAATTTCATAAAAAAGTATATTCCTTACCAAATTCATGATGATCTAATCCATTTACCACTAGACAAGATCTAAACTATTGAATCTCCTTGGTCATTCTCCATGTGGAGATTATATATCATAAGAAAACTACCTAAATCATAGGATGGACATGTCTTTATCATCATTGCTATTGAATATTTTAACAAATGGGTATAAGACAAACCTCTCATCAATTTCAAAAGAATCACTATTTATAAAATCATCCTCAATCAAATCATTTATTACTTTAAAGTTTCCTCTACTATCATTTTTGATAATGGTGGCAATTTCAAAAATAAGGATATGAAACAGTTGTGTCAAATTTAAAATATCTCACAAATTTTCCACACCTTATCATCCATAATAAAATGTCCAAGCTGAGGCAAAAAATAAAATCATCAATAAAATCCTCTAAAATAGAATCCATAAGACTATCATAGATTGTCATATTTATTTATACCTTTCACTTTGGTCCTATCGCACTAGTATACACACTACTACTGGGGCAATACCATTCTTGCTAGCCTACATTTTCAAGTCTATCCTACCATGAGAAGTTTAGATTCCCTCCTTACATGTATCTCTTCATAGTATCATACTTGATGAGTAATTACATGAAGCTCACCTTCATACTCTTGATCTTCTTGATAAATGCCATCTTGCTACTTTGTAACATAATCACCAATACAAGGCTTGTATCACCAAACAACATAGCAAAAAGGTAAAGTCCACACTTCCAATATTCATGATCTAGTCTTTAAATTAGACTATACCCATGATAAAGAATTAAATATGCCAAAAAATTATGGGGCCCTTATTTAGTGAAATATATCCTTGGTCCTAGCACCTATCACCTCCAAAATAATGATGGACATGTTATCAATGTACCCACTAATGAGAAATTTTTAAAGAAGTAAATTTCTTAGATCTTTCCCTTCTTATAATGATTAATATATCTTATCCTACTAACACTTTTTACAAAATTTATACATGGGTCTTACCCTCTATAGTAATTTATATTTCCAAAAATCTTAGTTCCTTTTTGGGTCCTTTGGTTTCTCTTTCTCATGAGTTTCATTGTAAAACCATGGATATGACTTGGTCTTCCTCATGAATTCCTATCATTATTATTTCTTTATTATTTTACAAGAATTTTTTCACCCTTGTGGGTTTCTATTTTATGAGTTGTAGTATAAGACCATGAATAGGACTAGGCCTTCCTCAAAAATACCATCTTTCTCATTTTTATTTTCATATGCTTTGTTCACCCTCTTGAGTTTATATTTTGAGTTGAAATGTAAGACCATGCATACGACCAGGCCCTCCTCATAAAATCACCATATTTATTTAATTTAGTATTCCTTTTCTATAATGTTAAGAAATGGTTACAAGTTTATGATACCATGTTCTCTGCTTTAATTTTTATTTCTTTTGTAGATAAAACCTACACAACAATCTCTGTTAGCAATTTTTCCTACACCTATAAAATTCTTATGATAAGGAATAATACTTACCTCTCATTTTATCCATTCTCACCTTTGTCACAACTTTTATGATTTAAATTAATTCAAATTGTTTCATGTGTATTTCCTCTTGATTTCCTTTCCTTTAATTCCACTTTGGATAAAACAAGGTCAAAGTCAAAATAGATATTTTATTTCACATGAATAAGAAAGACTCTTAGATACCATGATCTCTAAGTTATATTTCTTAGCAACCAATTCCCAAAGTTTTCAAAAGATAGTAATTTTTGGCACGTATTTTTGGTTCTTTGATTATTTACAGAGGAGGAATAGAAAAATCCATCAAAATTTAAAATCCAAATCATTTGAAAAAAATCAAATGATCAAAAGGAAACATACAAATTAAAAAGTCAAAATCACACTAAAATATGTGATTAATAGCACATCTCCTATCCCAAATCATAGATCAAACTCCACAGTTGGCCTCATGATATAACTAAGGTCCATTATGGTATGGTAGGCCGGTAGATTGGGATTAAATAATTCAAAATAACTATGGTGCTACCTACTTTCTCAAGCAAGCAAGCAATTCTTGTATTAGACCAATGAATATATAAGGGATACTAAGGAATGGGGAACATGTTATGGGAAGATAGGTCCATTTTAATTTTTATGCATGTATAATTAATGGGTGATATTCATAGTTCATTTAATAACTCAATATTTGTGTGGCTATAAAAAATTCTTCAGATTCCTTAATGTCAAAAATCTTCTTGTTTTGACAACCCTAATTTAAGTGTCTCGACTTTGATAAAGAGTTTATCTACCTTGTTTTTTCCTTCACTTTCCCCTCTACCCATTTCATTTACCCCATTTATAGGTAAGTTTGATTCTAAATCTATTTTGCCACTTATATATTCCCTCTTATTCACATCTTAGAAATATGCTACCACTACGTTGTTTCAATTTTATCTATCCCTAGAATAAATTAGTATGTTTATGCATCTCTAGATTATCTTATTTTTATGATTGATTTACATGTATAGCATTGCCTTGATTTATGTGAAAATATTTCCATTATTTTATCTCTTTTTTCTGACAATTACATATGTTTCTATTTTTTATGTACTTTTTCCATGGATGATTGAGTAAGGATTGGTATTGCTCACTCATTAATGTTGTTTTACCATTTCTTGCCCATATTTGTTTAAGTAAGGATTTTTACTACTTACACATTGATGTTTCATTACCATTTTTTGACATGTATCCTTGGTTTGACTTGGTTGGCTTTGCTTTCTTACTTAAGGTCTACTTGTCTAATTTTTTTAGTCATTTTAGTAGCCTTGGATTTTAGGTTACCTAATTTAATCTAAAATTTGACTTGATCATTTGGTCCTAACTTAGCATTTATCACTCCAACTTTCCAAATTTACAAGTACATCATGTCTACATCACATTAGTTATCCTATCTTTCTTTCATTTGTTTTTTTGGCTCTTTAGTTTTGTACAATTGGGTTTGTCCAAATCAATCTCTATGCCCTCTATGATCAAAAATATAAACACAATAAATAATTATCCAATGATAAAGGTAAGTCAAGGGACATATACATCACTTTTATTCTTTATTTATTTCCCTTTTAGTCATTTAATTTTAGTTATTTGATGCTTTAAAATACTACAATTTAGTTAGCTTCAGAATTGTGTGTTGTTATATTCTTTTCTTGAAGCACCATCTCATGTTACACTCGAATGACATATGATGAACTTCAAGTGGGGAATAAGTATACTCATAATATTTAATTTTTTTATAAATTACTTATGTCTTCTCTCTTTTAGGAACCCATTGAGTCTCAATCTCTCTAAATGTTTGCCTTAAAGGGTGTACTAGGAAAGGGGTGGGTAGACCATTGGTGCTTCATAGGATTGTTGTCCCTTATACCATAACTTGTTATCAATATAAAATTATCCTATACATTTTATTAAGCCTTAAAACCACTCTTGAACACTCCTCCAAACATTTAACCACCTTCATTAGCACCTAACTAAGACTAAAATCCTTTTTGATGGTTTCCATTACATTATCGACCTAGCTTAATCATGTATCCTAATTTGTAGAAGAATGTTACAAGTTTGGGTCAACTCTAGATGACCTAGACTAAGATCTAATTTATTTTTATAAATTAATGATATAGATTTTATTGGTTTGATCCTATCGACTTAACTTTTAGAAAGGTTTAGGGTTAAATTTAGCATATATACACATTCATTTCACATTTCCTAAGAGACAACAAAGTTAGTTATTCATTTGTGTTTTTTATGATTTGTTATTCTACCATTATACATGAGTTATTTTTTAGGGTTTATACTTGGATAAGAATATTTCCTTATGGAAAATTATTGGATGCTTTGGCCTTTCTTAGTGATCCATACAAACCAAAACAACCTCTTGTGAAGAACCTTTTGCCAAGGGAGAGATTGAATCTCGATGGGTTCATATTTAAGGTAATTATATCTAACTTTACTCCTCTATTTTAGTAGATATAAGTAACATAAGTAATATATTTTGAATATATTACTCTTTCCATGCATTATTGTTTCACATATATATATATATATATATATATATATATATATATATATATATATGTATATGTATATGTATATATATATGTATATATATATGTATATGTATATGTGTGTGTATATATATATATGTGTGTGTGTGTGTGTGTGTGTGTGTGTGTGTGTGTGTGTGTATTTATTATGTATATATATATATATATATATATATATATATATATATTATGATTCTCCTACGCATGTTTAATTTTTATGTTTATCACCCCCACTTTGTGCCACAATATTTGGTGAGCACTAGATTAAACTTCACTTTAGTTTTTATTTACTTAGTGAATATGAATACATAGGATCTAGCTAGGGTTATTGCATAGTTTTTATTGACTAGAAGCTTAGGAACCCACTCTAGTGATGTTATTGTGATAAGAGATCCCTTGGATATGTCTAACAAATCCATATTGGTCATGACCTTGAATATCTAATGTATCAACAATTAGAAGTGTATGTAAGATTTATCTTCCTTGAGTTAGGATTGATTAATAGATTAGTTACATTTACATTTGTATACAATTACTATTGGCTTGTAATGTAATTTTATTCTTGTGATTATTTTAAGGAATGTGTGCCTTGCAAAAATCATGGTGATATTATACATAGTCCTTCATAAGCTTTACAACCCATTAAAACACTTCGGACATTTTCCATATGGGGGTTAGACCTCATTGGAAAAATCAATCCCAATTATTTAGATAGACATAAGCATATTATTACTGCCACATAATACTTTATCAAGTGGGTTAAGGTTATGATCCTAACATATGTCAATGGAAAACATATTTTCAAGTTTATCTTCAACCATATTATCTACCATTTTATAATCTCATCCATTATCATATTTTATAATGGAAAATCATTTAAGAGCAAATATGTCAAGGGCATTTATAATGCTTACCAAATCAAGCACAAGTGGTCCACTCCTTACTAATCATAAGGTAACGACCAAGTAGAGATAACAAAAAATATCCTCATAATTCTTAAACAAATTATCCAACCAATTGGTCATTATTGGCATATGTAGATTTATCCTACTATTTAGGCATACTATACTAGCATCCACACACCCACAAAAGCAACCCCATACTTATTTATGGTAGCGAGTCCATATTACCTATTGAAGTTGAGATTCCATCTTTACACATATCCTTCAAAAATATTATTGATGATGAGTCTTATTGCATTTCATGTTTAATATAGCTTGACCTTCTTGATCAGAAGCATCTCAATTCTTTAAACCACCTACAAGTCTACCAAAACTACCTTCACCATAGTTATAATAAACAAATTAATTCCAAAGAATTTGAAATCAAAGATCTTGCTCACAAATAAAACTAACAAAATACCAATGCAGAATGGGAGAATAAGGAAAAATTCAAACCAAATTGGTTGGGCCCATATGTAATCATTTCCAAGTATGGATTTTGAGCTTATAAATTGGATACTAAAGATGGATAGGAGCTTGATAAGCGTATGAATGTCATGCACCTTAAAATATTAAATGCCTAAGTTTTTCTAATGCTTTTTTATATAACTTAAGTGTTAAAATCAATAAAATTAAAAATAAAATAAAGAAAAATTAAAAAATCAAAAAAATTAAAAAATAAATAAAAATAAAAATAGTTTGTCCAAAAGTGAAAACTAGTTTACAAGAACTTTGCATAAGTAGCATGGTGAAAACTAGTTTTTGAAGCCATGTTTAATCCATTGTCTATATACACCCTAGTTACTTGGGGATATCCCATTGCATTCATCACTTGTATGTTTCCATTTAGTCACCCATTCCACCATCCACATACTTGTGACATATTAGCTGAGTGTTTGGCCCTTGCACTTGCATAACCATGTCCTTTCTCATGTTTAGAGTAATATCTTATATGTGACCACTAGTATCACTTCTATATCAATATCCACACACACTTTTATCTAAACCATTTAAATTAAATAAAACTTAATATATTCAAGCCTATCATACTTACATATTTATCACAACATCATTGTTCACTTTCTCATATTCTTGGGGGAGGAAATAACTTATCTACTCATCCAAACTTTACACTACATCACTTTTTCATCTATTCTCATATTTGGAGAACTATATCTATCTTGATATCCCCACATGGACTTCATCCATGGAAAATTATATAGTCAACACTTAGAGACATGGGGTGTATAGGGGAAACTTGGGAACCATACCCATCATCCCATCATCTCAAATATAGTTTCACTTTTACCACCGAAACCCATATGGTTTTATTAGGACTTCATCATCAAATCATTCAACATTGTCATGGATATTAATTACCAAAGATTTTCACCTTAACCTAGGATGTTCACAAAGTTTAAGAATCATATTATTTATCTTTATTTCCATTATATTTGGTTTTCATTTTATTTTTTTATGTGTCTTGGAATTTATTTGATTTTATTTGTTTAAATAGTTTCTTATCTTTTTATGTGAACATTTTTATTTTAGTAAGTGTTTGTCAATTTTAAATAGTTTATCATGTTTCCAATATTTATTTACTTATTTTATTATTGTTTTAATTCAATATCATTGTGTGTGTTAAAATAGTGTGATTATTATATCCTATATCATGATGCACTAAGTCTTGTACAAATGAAACTTTTAGTCCTTATAGGTACAGCACCATAGTCATCACAGTTATTCATTATAATTGGTGTATATTATTTTATGATATATTAAATAAAGGTTTCTCAACTCTTGGCTATTAATTTTGAAATTATTGTTGGAAATCCAAAATCAAATAAAACTAACCAAGACAACTATATAACCATGCATACATACATTGTTTTTTATTTTTTTCCATAATAAAAGTAAAATGATTACCATATGTTATAATATATCAAAATTATGATAAAAAATTACTATACCAAATCATATCTATCCATATAATCATCTATCATACAGTAAAATTAAACACATCCATAATGTCAAAACATAGCCATTCACATATCTATAACACAAGTCAAAATCCAAAAATGAATCATGTGTGTGTGTGTGTGTGTGTGTGTGTGTGTGTGTGTGTGTGTGTGTGTGTGTGTGTGTGTGTGTGTGTGTGTAGAAAGTGTTATAGTGCATCAATACAATGATAAATCTTAAAAATATGTATACATCGATACCTCACCATCTCATATCTCTCCCTAAACCTTAGATGGAGAATTTATAGTTGGAATTAGCTCATATTATCATGGTTTAATCCTAGGAAGACACATGACAAGATGATATTCCTATCCAACCAATCTCTTAGACTCCATTAATTACATTGATCTCCTTGATGTAGACCTCTTAGTTGAGTAATATTTAAAATAAGGTTTTAGTTATTCTATGATACTATCTCCTCATATAAAATTCTATGATATGTCAACTTATCCATAGCTCTTATGACCTTGTCTAAGGCCATTAATTGTCTTGGTCTTATCAGTAGTTCTCTAGACTCAACTAAATAAATTCATGTCAAGTTTCTCTCTCTTTTATACCTTTTGATCAAGATTATGTCATCAATAGTTACATCATGTGTAAGTAAGCATCAATATAGCACATATCCCTTATATTTCATCATGTATATCTCTACTTATAACCTCTCCACTTTTCATTAAAGTTGTATAATCTATGTTTATCCATATCTCTCACCCCTATCTTCATGAAAATCTATAATCTCAATATCACGAGCCATGATCTCTTTGTGTAATCTATTAATCAATGTATGATCATCTACAAACCTAACTAGCCCTGATGGAATAACTCCATACCCTCCATCTATGTGCATCTATGGTATATTCCTCATATCTATATCTCCTATATCTCCCTCCCTCTATACATCACTGTCTATAATCATAACAAGAGTTTCCATTTTCCCATCTCCTCTAACCTCTCCCATCTCCACACCTTAATTATAATCTCCTCCAGCATATACTACATTTTTGGCCATTATATCCTTTCCTTTCAACCCATCCCCATCCCATCCTCTGCCACCCTATATAGGATCTACTCTCATAACCCTCATATATAGGCCTCTACTCTAATGATGTGACCTAAATGTTGCATGTAGTCTCTACCTCCATGTCTTGGGTGGTACATAAATATCTATAAGTATAAGTGGTCTATGTTGATTATACTATGTTATATAATAATTTTTAACACCCGTACATATCACATCCTTCCTAAAACATATTATAATAGTTTATACTTATGTCTAACTCTACACTATTACTCTAGGATCAATTACTACAACCCAATGTGCTCTCTCTCACACTGACTATGCAAAAAATAAGACTAACTGGTATCACCTATCTAATACAAAACTATATCCTCACCCTATTAAATTTATAACACTAAATAATATACTCATTCTAAAAAAGCTATGTAGCATTGAGTTATAACATAGTCTAAATGTATGGCATCCTCCCTCCATTATGGATCAACCTCTCTGTATGGAATCTACATAATTTGGTCTACTCCTAACTCATCTATAGCCCACCTATAATAATCCAAATCACATAATTTTTTTTATCTCCCTAAATATATTACATATATATAAAAATGGCTCCTCAATAAAACTCATCCTCATCTAACTTATTAGGCACTCAATCACCATGTGGTACCATGCCCACACCTGCAATAGTGTTGATGAGCCAATATAAACTCAACCTATATAAACCACATGATATATATACCTATATATATGCCTACCTATCCACCCTCACTATAGCACACCTATATCTCTTGAATTAGCATCTTTAATATTATCCATACATCCTCAAACATCATAATCATCTCACCTATCGACATGAGAATGTGTTAGTCTCACTATGTTAGATCTTAATTTTGTAGTCAAATATACCTTATCTAAATGTATCTCAAGAATATCCACAATGTAATCCAAACTAGTCACCTCCAAAAATCCTACCTCTTAGTCAATAAATATATTCACCAGCTCAAGGGTTATTTAATGTCTCTCTCATGTGTATAAAATTAGAAATGTCTCTTGTATTTAAATTTTATATGTACAATGTTAATGCTATACAACTACCTAATCCCCATAAAATCCATCATATATACATTTTTCATCACTCTTTACCATGTTTATTTTTAGTTTTACACTTATAATGAATTCATTATTATTTTGGATGACTTCACTAAATTTGTCACTGAATTCACTAGGGTTATGGAGGAATTCACTAATATTTTCAACAAACTTGATCAATTTTTTTATAAATTCTCTAGGCATTTCAATAAATTCATGACCTATGTTGAATTCACCATTAGGTAAAAAAACAAATTCATTAAAATCAACTTTACATAACATTTAATGATAATATATCCAAAACCAAAAACTCAAAATTATACTTATTACATCTTTGCTCCCCTTTAGCCTTTAGTGAACTCATTACAATGCCTATCTACTTGAATATGAT
The DNA here is from genome assembly GCA_037957365.1 of Torreya grandis. Taxonomy (NCBI): domain Eukaryota; kingdom Viridiplantae; phylum Streptophyta; class Pinopsida; order Cupressales; family Taxaceae; genus Torreya; species Torreya grandis. The sequence continues at coordinate 344,563 of JARHVA010006858.1, forward strand.
ATATTTTACTCTCCAACCCCAAAACAAAAATTAGACAATTTCAATTTAAAAATCAAACACAAAGAAATGAATTAGCATAAATGATTTTCAAAACCCCCTACCATTATTTATAATTCACCCTATCATTCAAATATTTTTCCCTTCAAACCATTATTTTCACATTTCACAACCAATTTTCTCCAAAATTTAGGCCAACAACTGATCTAAAAATTAAAATATTTATTCCTTCTTGAAATTATTAATCTTTTAAACTTTTATCGACACATCAAAAAATTTATAATTCTTTTTCTATTGCCCATAACTTATCATCATCCATATATATTGTTACCGCATCCTCTCAAGTGACCCCTAAGTCCTGAGCACCATCCAAACATGTAGTCTACAAACATTAAATATTATTTTTATGATAAATTCTCTAGTTTTTAACAACTAGGGGTAAATAATTTTACACATGTTTTAACCTTGAAAGTGATTTATCAATTCTAATATTTATATTTATTCACAAATTTCACTTTTCATTTTTATTCAATAAATTCAAGCATTCATCCATTTTTCTGCAAGAATATTTGACGAGACATCATCACATTCATTTCTAGTTGCCTAGGGTATATTTTTATCCACAATCATCAATGCTTTACATTGTTTACTATTATTAGAAATGGTATTGCTTCATAACACCATTTCAAAGAGGGGCAAATGTAGACACCTAAATTTAAGAATTTAGTGTCCAAATTAACTTTTACCATTAACCCTTCCCCTTAGCCATCTCAAATTCAAATTAAACATTCATTCCCTCTAAATTTTGAATAATTGATTAATTATTAATCAATTAATTATGTAGACATATATTCCTCCAAAATTCATTAAATATATATTTTCCACCTCACCCTGTTTCAGAGAATTTCAGCTTATATTTCAAGAAATGAAGAGAAGAAACTAGATATGGGTATGGCTGAAAAAACTACTTGGTTATGCATGTGTTGAATCAAATGAGTATGAATAAATCCTCTTTGGCTTGGGAGGATGACCTAAAAATAAGACAACACTAAATTAAATGGTTGGTCAGATAGATATTTGAGTAGATTTCTGAGTGTTAGCTAGATCCCAAAAACAAGAGCTTCCTCAGGGTTGTCAATCCACATGTTTTAAACAATTACATTTATAAAACAAAATATAAGGTACTTGTATAAATAATAAAAATCCACTAAAGTCAAATAAAAGTGATGCTTGATAAAAAAATAGACTAAAATAATTAATATATCAATAAACAAGTTAATACTAATGCTAAAGGGATCAAGTGTGCTTCAAAAAATAGGTTGGGGGTATGTGAATAGGAAAATGAAAAGAAAATTGACTTTAGTCAAGGGTGTATGGGTGAAAATAGCTTGTTACTTCTTCCCACAGTGACTATCAGTGGTTGAGGTAATCGTCAAACCATTGGCAATCAAGATAACCATCAATAATTACTATATGTTGGATCTAGGTTGATAAAAGTCAAATTGATGAGATCACAAAAGGAAATTTTGAGAGTTTAGTTTTTGTTAGGTTGATTACAAAATAGAAACAATATAATTGAATAATGGGAAATAAATACTTAGCTTGCATAAGATTGATTAGATGAGAGGTTGAGGTGGTTGACTCATTGGTGGAGTATGACGTGATTTTGGTAGAGTAATGGTACTTAGCTATCAATCGAAGGGTAGTGACAATTTGGCTATTTGACATGATGTCTGGATCACTGGATTGTTGGAAAAACACCTAAAAAGAAACTCTAGATGTAAGAAGCTATTGATAGTTGTGGATCCCTTTTCACCTCTTATTCCTCTCTTCTTATAGGCAAGGAAGGAGAGGTATAACAAGACATTAACTATGATTTATAATTATAACTCATGTAAGCTACAAAACAAAAATAAATTGATGATTTGAAGGCCAAGTTACCCCAAGCATGGGAGGAGGTGTTTCCCCTCAAACTAGGAGTCAATGAGGTAAAAAAAATCAGGTGTGGGTTTGATAAGTGGGTAAGTTGATTGTGAAGGTGGACATCATGAAGGTGGGTGATTAGTTGGGAACTAAAGCATAAATGTGCATATGAAATGTGATAAAAAGTGTGATAGCCAAGATCACGCATAGACTAAGTTTTTATAGTTGGTAAAAATAAAGGTCAGTGCTAGAAGGATGAGTTATAAATAGATTGCATAATTGTATTTGGGCATGGTAGTTAGATACACTTGTAAATGTAAGTCTCCTAGGTGATTTTTGTGTTTTCATGGGTATACAAGGTAGGAAGTGCTCCTATTGAAAACACAAACTAATTAGGTGAAGCCATGGGTATCCAAGGTAGGAAGTGCTCTTGAGAAGATAACAATTATCAGGTGTGCATAGGGTAGTATAAGTTTATAATCTAGTGAACATGGTAATGTTGGCATTGTGGTCAAAGGACTAAGAAATTTTCATTTTATAAAATGCACTAGGTTGGTTGAAATGGATCAATACTGAGGTGATGAAGTATTGGGTGAGGTGGGTAGATAAGGTAGTCTCCATGGGTGGTGCTTGAGCGGTTGAGTTGAAAGTTTACTTGTTTGAGGTAGAAGTAAATTAATTTCCACAACCTAATTGTTGTTGGTCAGGGGATCTAAAGGTGATCATTGGTGGTTACCTTGACCATCAATGGTTAGGGATAAGCCCTAAAAATCATCATGGTCAAAAGTGAATCCACTTGTCTTATTGGCTCATTTTCTACTGTTGACTTGTGAGCTCTAGATTTTTTTGTATTGGGAAAATGTTTAGATAATGATTTATGAGTAAGTGATTTCCTAAGGTGGATTAACTAAGTGGACTAAGTGGAATAGTGAATATGTAGGTTGGGTATGGATGTGGATGAGGATGGGAAGTGAGCCCTAGGATTCCTCCTCAATGATGGTTAAGGAATGAGGTAGGGGTTGCATAAAATTGGTAGATTAGTTTGATTTTGGTTATTACATTTGATGGATTTGTCATTTGTTTTGTTGGGTATGCCTTGGGGAGTAAGATTTTCTTGTATTTTGATGATATTGGTGGTTAATGTTGGTAATTAGTCATGGGTAAGGAGGTAGTGGTGGGTGGGGTTTAGAAATGGTAGAAATATGTAAGGATTGAGGTGTTTTAGGTGGGTATTGTGTTAGGTTAAGGTTTTGGATTCTATCAGTAGTCATATATAAGGACTGTCAATGATCATCCTGACCATTGATGATCAATGAATATAGATGAGACATGACCTAATCATTAACAATCACTATGACTGTTAGTGGTCAAGCTAAATGGTAAACAAGTGAAGCTGAGGTTAAGAGGGTCTATTAAGTTAATTGAAGTGACTTTATTATATTTAAGGTAAAAATAAGGTTTTAGAGGGACTCAAACCTAACATAAAGTCACCTAAGTGACAAATACCAACCATCAAACCATAAACAAAGTAGCAAAAATGAGAACAAAGACCAAAAATAATAGATAAAAAACACATACACAACTAATTCACAACATAATATTACAATTAATGATTATTTTTCCACTCATCATATGCATTGTCCATTGCATTGAATTTCATAGTGTATATGCTATTGATAAAAATCGAGGGTGAAAAGAGGATTGGGTAAGCACTTGGCATAGGATGTAAGCTGGAGGTATAATTGGCAAGATGGTTTAAAAATGGTCAAACAAGTAAAAGTTGGGTAGGTTAAAAGAGGGTGAGGTATTTCATGTAGGTAAAATAGGTGTAATTATTAGGTTTAAGTGGGTGAAAAGGGTATAGTTCATAGGCCAAGTGTGGCAGTGAACTAATTTTGTGTGCTAACAGATGTAGGCATGTGAACCAATTCAAATGTTGGATAGAGTGCCTCATATTTGTAAGGAGATCCACTAAGGGGTGAACCCAATAAATGGGGCCTAGATGGAGGAAGTAATGCTCATAGTGATGTGACATTATTAACATGTGTTATATAATAGGGTGATGATCATGGCCCTCATTGAGAGATGGGATCTGATTATAAAAATCTTCCTTCTACCAACTAGTGAGCTTATGATCCTACAAAAATATGCCCATATTATCACTTAGCTACACCTATGTGGTGATCTAATTTACCACATTAAGTGGGAGGATCGAGATGAGATATTGTAAATGATATATGGATATAACCAAGATCATGTTAGGTGTCATGATGGGGGTTTTAGCTACTCTAAATTCTATTAGAGGGAAATGGGTGAGAGGAGATTGGTGACTATGATGATGATGGTTATGTCATATGTTTCCCTTCTAAACTTGAGTAATAGGAGGTTTCCCTATCTACTATTTTGGGTGCTATTTGAGATGTTGCTAGGATACACAGTGTTTGGATGGTTACAATGTGACCTATGTAGATATACAAGGAGATGTGGGGATTCATATCTCATAAGAGGTATGGTATTAACATCAATATTATCCTATACTACTAGGCCTATGAGCACATCTGAGTGCTAAGAATTATAGGGCTATCGTGGGTTGGGTAAATTGAGATAGATTTTTGGGTTGGTTGCATATGGTGGAGAGGTGACTTTTTTTCATTAGGTGTAGGAGGAGAAACTCATGATGTAGATTGGTTTAGAGGTGTATTGGTGGATTTAGTTATTGGTGATGTTATCTAAAGGCCATATGTTTAGTTTTTAATATGGGGTAGTTATAGGAGGTAGACTCTATCTTTGTAGAGTTATAGGTGGATCTTTAGTAAGAGGGATGGGGAGGTAGAGCTTATCCCATTCAATAGGGTGCAGAAATAGATTTTCCTAGTTTAAGGTATCTTGAGTCTATTTATAAGATACAAGTGTGAGGATGCAAAGATCTTACTTCCTGAGCTACATCTATTATAGACTTTACGTGATCATGAAGAGCTATTAGTGAGGCTAGTGATTGATGATGTAGGTTTTCTAGATGATTACCCTATATGGTATCAAGATGTATATATGGTAAAATATATTGATAGAGATGATGGTGGTAGATAGCCAATGGATGTTGACACCAATAAGTAGAGCTCGATAGATATAGGTTCAAGGAGGTGCCCTAGATGCATAGGTAGGAGTAGCACTAACCACTACATAGGCATAGGTTATAACTTTATAGGTTAGTGGCTAATTTATAGGGTTAGGTGGTGACACTCATAAGGGATAGGGAACAAGATAGATCTTCACTAAGCTTGGTTACCTAGGATAAATACTCCATGAGATAGAGAGGAGGGGCCAAAACATATATAGGACCATTGGGTACCATTCCCATAGAATCATACTTGACCATAGTGGAGGAGTTATGTTATTATGAAGCTATAGTCTAGAGGTGATGTCTTGATGAGCATTTATGGGGTAAGTATAGAGCTATTTTGGAAGGTGGTGATACCAGGATAGTGGGTTGATTCCATAGGTTGACCGATAGGTACTTCATGGGGATAAACACTAGGAGATAGTGATGCACCAAGAGATACTGGTGCCCCAAGGGTGTAACCAAGATATGGTTTAGGTATATTTTATGTTGTTTTATATTATTTCGATTCTATCCTACAAGTCACTGTGGTGAGATTTAAATTTTGAGAGAGAGACATGTAAATTATTGTATACATTATGAGGTTATACTTATGATTCATATATATATGACCCTTGTTTATTGATCATGGTCTTTGGTGTGCTTTGATGTTAACGTTTATGATGTTTATATTGGTCATTGATGATGCTATATTGATTATAGTTGTGCTTATGCTTATATTATGGGTATTGGATTACTAATGTAGGCTCACCTAGCTAGGCATGAGATGAGATGTATCTTGATTTATTCATGGTAATGATTTATGACATGTATGTTTATCACATGCTAAATTTTAATGGTTGTATGATTCATTATTTATATATAAACATGTGGTAAAAATGGTTGATTTCTTTATTGTTCATGGATGATGGACTTTGACATGATGATGGATATACTAATGATGCATGTTTTTGCTTATGATATATGTTGATGTGTGTTATTTATGATTATGTTTATTGTTACTTTGATTGTAGTAGAGCACATAAAGTAAATTAATAACACTAAATGTGAGAACAAAGAATATAATCAAGAGACAAATGTATTAGTGAATATATCAACTAGTCATGATTAGATATAAAGAGGGCATGATGCTTCTTATTTGACAAGGACTAAATCAAAACCAAATTTAGATTGCCTTAAGGAACATGAGCCCTTCGCATGCTTCACATTAGTGTTTGTTAGTTGGTTAAAAAGGTGTCTTGGTCACATAATGTCAAGTGACTTCAAAATCCCTTTTTTATAGTGTAATAAAGGGAGATGGATGAAATATGGAACCTTTTTATGAGACTAGCATGCCTCATCTGTAGGTTTCCAAAGAGTTAGTATAAATAAATATGTCATTAAAAGTGTAGACTAATCGATACAAGAAGTCTACTAATGAGAGTCAATTATAAATTTTAAAAATATTTTTATTTTTCTATGCTTAATAATGGGTCTTTTGTTTATTGCTTAGGAGAGATGGCGAAGTTGATCGATGTGGGAAGCTTCCAAGAAATTGCTTGTTTTGAAAAATTCCTTACTCAGCCATCCTTTGAGGGAGTGGTCTAGGTTTGTGTGATTTTTTAATGCCTTTAAGATCTATCCTTCAAGGAATCAATCCAAATTACTTGAAGTAATTTTGAATATGTTTTAAATAGTTGTTTTTCAAGGAAGCAGTCTATGAATGATAGGAATGACCCATGATTGTTATTGGTTTATATTTTTAATTTTTGCTTTGTTTGATTTTGCTTAACATAGACTTGTTTATATAGGCTTAAGGGAACCTTTATGAAGACAAAAGTAAAAGTAAAAGAAGTTTGATTAGGTGTAAAGAGGTTTAGGTGACAATGACCATGGGAATTTGCCTTGTAAAAGGGACAAAAAGTACCATGAAAATAATGCCATGAGTAGAGCCAAAGTAGCCATTATTCAAGATTAGGCTATGACTATGATGGGTAATCACAAGATTTAATTTTAACTGGTTTCCCCTAAAATAGGGATATGAATGTAGTTTTTAAGCAAGGGATGAGCTTAAGTTAGAAAAAAGGTGAGTTTGATCCTTCTTAACAAAATAAAGGACATAAATGCAAATCATTGAGGGGCTCAAGTTCTAGGTTGCTTTTAAGAGAGTAAAAATAGTAAGCTCTTGATCCATACTTGTGGGTTATGATATAAATCCCAATATAATTGAAAGCAAACTTGCCTCATTTGTTTTTCTTCATATTGGTGACATGTTGATTTTCCTTTAGGACAAGGTCTCTCATGTTGAATTCTCATACTCTGAGGTATTTTTTATAGTCATGTTTGATGTTATATTGATAGACATGAAGATGGGTGAGGGAAGATAAATGATGTTCATCAAGTAGCTCAAGATGGGCTAAATAGTGTTGATAATAATCATCCTTAGAAATGAGATCCTACAAATATAAGTGAAGAGATGGGATTTGGACTTCGAGATGCAAGACAACTTTAGCTCTAAACATAAGAGAGAATGGGGTAGCTCCCATAGGGGTTTGAATGCTAGTAAAATATGATGATAAGGTGAAGGGGATGTGTAAATTCCAATATTGACTAGATGTATTGACCATTTTAGTGAGTATGTTATTAAGTGTTTTGTTAGAGGCTTTTGCTTATCCATTCATGTTATGTTATGGAGCTAAAAGCTTCACCAGTATGCAAATGGTGGAGGTTGCTAAGTGTCACAGTAATCAATGTTGGTCAGGCAAACTGACGTTGATCAAGAGTAGACCAAAATCTATCAACATCAGTCAGGAATTGGCTAATGTCGGTCATCTCCAAATAGATAAGAATTGATGTCGGTCACCTGTGCATTTCTAAAACTATTAGTTAGATGAATAGTTAGTTTAACAAATAGTCAGTTTGCATGTAAAGACTAATTTTAGTCTTGAGTCCACTTTTCTAATTATTATTTACTTGGGGTTCTATTTAAGAGACCCATGGGGGCTCTATTGTAAGTGAAGGATCAAAAGGAATTGTCAAGGATAAGGACAATGGTTCTTCCAAGTGTAAGATCAGTTGATTTGTGGGGTAGCAAGATCAAGGAGATCAGTAACACAAGGTGCAAGATCAAGGAGATCTATGGGTGTGTGTGTGCAAGGTCAGTTAGATCTATGTCGTAGTAAGATCAAGGAGATCAGTAACACAACAAGGAGCAAGATCAAGGAGATTTTATGGTGGATTGGAAGTAGGCAACAACAAACATTGGGTTGATTGTCACTTACTGGTGGAAACAACAACTCAATTATTGAGTTGATTGTGTTTGTAATTGATTGAGAGAGAGAATTATTGAGGAAGAATTACTGTACACCTAAGAGGTTTGGAAAGAGTGTGATTTCTTCATTGTATTTCCTTTTATAAGAGTGTTAATACAAGATTGTATTATCTCTCATATTCTATGTTGTTTCTAAATTCTAGTTACATATTACTTCTAGTTTAATTCTATGTTTATTTGCTTATAAAAAGGTAATCAATTATACTCTCAAGGAGTAGGATCCTGATAATTGGTATCAGAGCTAGGATCACCAAGTGATACCACTGACAAGTGGTATCAGAGCTTGGTTCACTAATAGGTGGTATCAGAGCTAGGTTAGTGTTTGTTGATTACAGGTCACTCTCAGGGGTTTCTGATTGAGTGGAAGTAAAGCAATGGCAAAAGAAAGTAAGCTAAGAATGGAGAAATTCAATGGCAAGAATTATCAATTATGGAATTGTGGAAAGAAAGGGCATGTAAAGAAAGATTATTGGTTGGTAAAAGATTAGCATGAAGGAAATAAAGAAGCAAATGATACAAGTATTATTGCACAGAGTGCTCTTATATGATCCTTGGATAAAGTAAAATCTTGGGTTTTAGATTCTGTTTCCTCTTTCCATGCAACCCCAAATAGAGTATTTTTCCATGATTATGTCCATGGAGACTTTGGAAAGATTTATTTAGGGGTTGGTGAGCCTTGTCAAATTGTTGGCAAAGGGAAAGTGCAGCTGAAATTGTAGAATGACAACACATGGGTGTTGAAGGATGTCATGCATGTCCTAGTCCTGAAGCAGAATGTGATTTCTGTAGGAAAGTTGGGTGATGAGGGTTGCACAGTAACTCTCACAATGGAATCTTGGAAAGTTTCCAAGGGTGCACTTATATTAGCAAGAGGTAAGAAAGTAGGTACACTTTATCTATCTACTTATATTACTGATTCTCCTTTTATTTTATCTACTTCAGATGTAGATGTAAAGATGTGGCACTATAGGCTTGGTCACATGAGTGAGAAGGGAATGGATGTTCTTAAGTCAAATGGTAAGCTTTCAGGTTTGAAAAGCATAGATTGAGATTTTTGTAAGCAATAGAAGAAAGTGAGGTTTCTTGAAACTAGGTCAACAAAGAAGGTGGCTTCTATTGGAGGATCATAGTATTGCATAAAGAAGAAATATGATGTTTTTGACAAACTTAAGAATTGGAAAGCCTTGGTTTTTAAGGAGAAGATGATGGACAGAGATCAGCTCAAGAGGCTAAATAATTCTAAGCAAGGCAGTGTTGATTTGGACAAGGTATGATCCAAAATGAGATCATGGGTAAAAATCATCAATCATAAAAAAACATAGTTACCGACATCAGTCAGGTGAGAACTGATGTCGAAAAGGTGGGAACTGTTGTTGGTCATGTGTAGACCAAAGTCAGTGATGTTAGGCTAATTGAGACTGACATCAGTTAGGGAATTGACATTGGTGATCAAGTGGACATTGACGTTAGTCAGAGAATTGATGTTAGCAATTAGGAGGAATTGACATCAGTCAGGTGTAGACCGAGGTTAGCTAGAGGTGACCAAGATTGGTCACTATTAAAATGGATTTTGGGCAGACAACAAGCTATCAAGGAGTCTCAAATTCCAATGAGGAGGACTAAAAGAGTAAGTAAGCCTCAAATTCATTATTCCCCTTCTTTATACTACTTGTTGCTCACTAATGGTCAAGAACCAGGAAGTTTTAAAAAGGAAATGCAGGTAGAATCTAGGAAATAGTGGGAGCATGGCATGAATGAGGAAATTGATTCCTTAAAAGAGAACCAAATGTGGGATTTGGTAGAGTTGCTAACTAGGATGAAAGCACTGAAAGATGAATGGATTCCCAGGTTAAAGAAAGGAGAGAATGGATAGGTGAGATAGAAAGCCAGGTTATATGGTCTCGAGCAGGCTCCAGGACAATGGTGTTTAAGGTTTGACAGGTGTATGACAAAGCATGGCTTTAGTCAATGTCAATGTGACCATTGTGTTTATTTTACCAGGTTGGATAATGGTCGTGACATTATCCTATTACTGTATGTAGTGTATATGCTTGTTGTAGGGTCACACATGTAGGGATTTGCTGAGCTAAAGGTAAAAGTAGCTCAGAGGTGTGCCAAGAAGGATTTAGGAGGAGCAAAGAAAATCCTTGGCATGAGTATTTCTAGAGACAGGGAAAGTCATAGGTTTATTTTGTCTGTAAAGGATTATGTGAATAAGGTAGTGGAAAGGTTCAATATGTAAGATGTAGAATTGGTTAACACACCTATGGTTAGATAGTTCATAGAACAATGTCCTAAATCACATGATGAGGTTGTGTACATGAGTACTAGACCTGATATTACCCAAGTAGTGGGAGTTATTAGCAAGTTAATGGCTAATCTAGGAAAGGAGCACTGAAAAGCAGTTTAGTGGATTCTTAGGTATCTGAGAGGGACCAGCAACAGGTATTCATGCTACGCAGAGTCAAGCACTTCTCTACATGGGTATGTAGATTTAGATATGGTAGGTGACTTGGATGATAGGAGAAGCACCACAAGATATGTGTTCACTATTGGTGGAATAGTGATTAGTTAGATTTTAGAGTTGCAGAAGGTTGTTATAGTCACGATGGCTAGCAAGGATAAAAACCCTGTAGAAATGTTAACAAATCCAAGAACAAAAGAAAAGTTGAATCTTCATTCAACTTTTGTTGGTCTTTAAGATTAAACTTAAAGAGGGATACAAGCCAGAAATAGATTAGAGGATGTTGCTATATAGGTATAAGTGTAGTTGTTTATCTCCAAGTGGGAGATTGTTAGGTTGTGGAGCTAAAAGCTTCACCATTATGCAAATGGTGGAGGTTGTTGAGTGTCACAGTAATTGACATCAATCAGGCAAATCAATGTCAGTCAGGAGTAGACCAAAAACTACTAACATTGGTCAGGAATATGCTGACATTGATCATCTCTAGATAGATAAGAACTGACATCAGTCACCTATTCATTTCTAGAATTGTTAGTTAGATGAACAGTTAGTTTGACAAACAGTCAATTTGCATGTAAAGACTAATTTTAGTCTTGAGTCCGCTTTTCTAATTATTGTTTACTTGGGGTTCTACTTAAGAGACCCATGGGGGCTATATTGTAAGTGAAGGATCAAAAGGACTTGTCAAGGATAAGGACAAGGGTTCTTCCAAGTGTAAGATCAATTGATCTATAGGTAGAAAGATTAGGGAGATCTACATGGTAAGCAAGGTTAGTTGATCTGTGGTATAGCAAGATCAAGGAGATCTATGGGTGTGTGTGTGCAAGGTTAGTTAGATCTATGGGGTAGCAAGATCAAGGAGATCTATGGGGTTGCAAGATCAAGGAGATCTACTGGTGGAATAGAAGTAGGCAACAATAACCATTGGGTTGATTGTCACTTACTGGTGGAAACAACAACTCAATTATTGAGTTGATTGTGTTTATAATTGATTGAGAGAGAGAAATCTTGAGGGAGAATTACTGTACGCCCAAGAGGTGTGGGAAGAGTGTGATTTCTTCATTGTATTTCCTTCTAGAAGAGTGTTAATACAAGATTGTATTGTCTCTCATATTCTGTGTTGTTTTTGAATTCTAGTTACATATTACTTTTGGTTTAATTCTATGTTTAGTTACTTATACAAAGGTAATCAATTGTACTCTCAAGGAGTAAGATCCTGACAATTCATTTAAGGGTGATAGGGTGATAATAAACTTAACTTAGTACTAAATACATCATAAAGACCTTGGTATTGATTATTTTTATAGGATTTACCATTGTCAATGATAATTTTGTGAGGAACATCAAAACAACAGATGATGTGATGGTTGATAAAGTCAATAATAGTTTCCACTTTAGTTGATAATAGAGGAATAGCCTCTACCCATTTTTAAAGTACTCAATCATGGTGATGATAGAATGGTTTCTATAAAAATAATGGGGGTTAATTTTACTAATGAGGTCTAGACCCCATTGTGAGAAGGGCCAAAAATTATAGAAACATGAAGACTATGGCTAGGTGATTGATGTAGATTGACATGTTGTTGATACTTAACACACTTATTTACATAATCAAAATAGTCTTGGTTAAGGTTAGGCTAGTAATAGCCAAGGTGAATGATGCATTTGGTTACAGTGAGGCCACTAAAGTGTCCCCCATATATCCCATCATGTGTTTCTTTGATAACATGAGAGGCTTTATGACTATGTAGGAAATGGAAGAGGAGACCATCAAATACACATTTTAAAATAATTACCCCATAATGGTATAATGTGAGGTACTCTAGATAAATGCTCTTCAAGCATTCCTATAAATACTAGAAGGAATGATGGCAAGGTGAAGGTTGTCAAAGGTCTATTGATACCAAAGGTTAGGTTGGGTCTCTTCCTCATTAAAAATGGTAGGAGAATATACTTTGACATAAGAAGGTTGGGTATGTCTATGGATAATGATATATATCCTAGAATCAGAGGGTGAAAATAGGATCTAAAAGGTAAGGGAAACCATGGTGTCGATAAACATGTTGGTAGATCATAGCATTAACTTGATGTGTTAGTGTTTAAATGATGTTAAGAGTTTGTGAAGTAGTTGTTTATACTATTAAAAAACATCATTATTACACTGGTAAGTGATATTGATTTGATTGACCATAATTTGAGAGTTTCCAAATATGTTGATCATTTTGACTCCCAAGGCTAAATCAATCTAAATTCCTATCACTAGGGCTTCATACTCACCCATATTTTTGGTATATTCAAAGTCAATCTTGAAAGACAAAGGAAGAGGTTCATCATCAAAGGGAATAAGGATGATGACATTGACACTTTGATCCATCAAAGAACCTAGTAAATTGATAGGTGAATTCCATGAGAGGGTCATGATGGACTCATTAGGGAACTTAAGAGGATGATATTGGTTATTTGTTAATAGTGCTTCAAATAATTAGTTGTAAATGACTTTCCCTTTAATTGACTCTTGCTAAAGGAACTCAAGGTCAAACTCTACTAAAAGCATGAGCTATTTGGCCATACCTAAGTTTTGGTATGGATTAGAGTGCATATACTTGAGTGAGTTGGTAATGGTTATGACATAGGTTTTATGGTTAACAAGGTAGTGGAAAAGTTTGGTGGCCATGAAAACTAAGGCTTAGCAAAGTTTCTCTTTATGGTTATACCAATTTTTGTACTCTACAAGCATGTAACTGATGTAGTAGATGGCTTGATCTTTATGTTGTTCATCCCAATGAGCAAGCATTTCGCCTAGGGAGTGGTCAGTGGTAGAGATATAAAGGTATAAATGTTGGCATCCTTGGGAGGGGTAAGGATAGGTGGAGATTAAAAGTACTATTTGAGTGAATTAAAGGCCTTTTGATAGTCATTATTCCACTTAAAAGTTACATCCTTCTTTATAAGGTGTTGGAAGGTTTGACATTAGTTTGAGAGCTAAAATATAAATTGATGAATGGATTGGATCTTCCCTTGTAAATTTTAGAGTTACTTGAGGTTGATTGGGGGAAGCATGTCGAGGATTGCTTTTATTTTGGTAGGATTGACTTTGATTCTCTGAAGGGAAATGATAAAGCTAAGAAACTTTCCTAGCAAGACCCAAAAAATGCACTTTTTGGGGTTAAAGTGGACATGGTAATGGATGAGGTGCTGAAATATAATCTTGAGAATGACCAAATGATCCTTACAATATTTGGATTTCTAAATAAGGTCATCTACATAGTCTTTGATAATCTTGTGGATAAGTTCATGGAAGATGTAGTTCATGGCACATTGCTAGGTTGCACCGACATTCTATAATCCAAAAGGCATGAATCTATAGTATAAGATCTTCCATGGGTGATAAAGGTGGATTTATGTTGATCTTCAATGGAAATTAGGATTTTATTATAACCTAATAATCCATTCATGAGAGATAACATCTCATGGCTAGCTATAAGATCAACTAGCTAGTTAATGCCTAGTAGAGGAAAGTCATATTTTTGGAAAGCAAGGTTGAGGTCAAGAAATTCCACATAAATACATATTCCCCCTATGTATTTGGTGACAAGAACAACATTAAAGACCCATTGGGGATAGTTAATGGGTTAAATGAAATTGATAGATAGGAGATGTTGAATCTCTTATTTGATGAGAAGGGATATACAAGGGTGCATGCACCAAAGTTTTTGCTTGATGGGCTTGGCATCATATTTGGTGACTATGTTATGGGTGGCAATGGTAGGATCAATTCTTGGCATGTCACTATAATTACAAGTAAATGCTATACTAAGGTCTTGGAGTAAAGATGGGAAGTCCCAAAGTTATTTAAAATTTAATGATTAGCTAATTTTGGCAATACAAAGGTTTTTTGAAGTGCCCAAGTTGATATCCATAGTTTAGTCATTTAACATGGTTCAATTCTTAAGAGGAAGGGATTTATGGATGGAATAATTTAATACACCAAGATATGTGAGGATGGAATTGTCATCCTAGCATTGAATGATATAAATGGTAGGAGAGTCATCTCCTATCATCTCAGGATTGGTCAAAGGGATGGTTATGGTCATCCCTTCCTTTTGTTAAGTCAGGGGTCTAAGGCTAATCATGATGACAAAATTAAAATTTAGGTGGGATGATTTCATCATCCTCACACCCAATCAAAGAAGGGGTTGATGAGGAAGGTATATCTTCTTCAATTATCATGATGGTAGGAGGTTTGGCTTACTCCTTGTTGGGGAATGAAACTAAGGCCATGTTTCTCATGAGGATTTTTTTGTCTCAATTAAAGTAAACTTGTGTGGGCCATGTTCATATTGTCTAAGACCAAATCCTTTCCAAGTACACCTATGGTGGTATGTCTTGGTAAAGTCTAGTTTATCTAAATAAGAGAAGCTAAAGGTGAATGGTCAAGGTGAAGAGGAGGTGGTAGAAGCATCAAGTGGTTTTCCAAGCCCTCCATAGATGAAATGGGTTTAACATTTGGGAGGTATAAATGGAATAATGGCTCTGATATTTGGGTCATACCTAGGTTGGTGTTCAATTTTCTCATACTCTTGTGGAGTAGGGAAAGAATCAAGGTTGAGGAGGCAATATTCCCCTAGTGAAAGATGTTATAATTTGTATTCTAAGTGGTCTAAGGTGGGGATCCAATTAGATGGGATGGATGAGCTATTTTATTCCTCATTTTTAGAATAATATATGACTTCCTTTTTCATGGTTGAGGGATTATCTTTGGTTGATGATGGTGTATTAGACAGAGGTAAGAGGACATCATTGGGTCGATAAGTCATGTTTCATTACAAAAGTGGGTTTGGGTCAACTTGTATAGTGACAACCTAACCTTCATGCTCAAATTTAATGTAATGATAAAGGGTAAAGGGAACAAAACCCATGGAGAATATCTAAGGTCATCCCAACAAAACATTGTATTAGAATTTGCCTTCCACTACATAAAAGAGTTTAGGGAGGGTTTGAGGCCCTAAATGGATATGAAGGATAATAATTCCTAGGGTAGTGGCCATAGTGTCATTGAAGGATCGAAAGATGGTTAAGGTTTTAGACATGACATTATTTGGTAGGTTGAGTTGGTCATAGGCATGACAATATATGATATTAATACAATCTCTCCTATAAATCATGACCCATTTTATGCGAGTTTGGTTGATATAGGCAATAATAAAAATGGGGGGATCTAGGTCATCAAGATGGATAGAAGGCATTTCTGAATCTTTGAAGGTGACAAGATTGGAAATTTGGAGAGTGCCAACAAAGGATACCAGAGGTTTAGGGTCTTTATGTTGGACCTATATTGATTACAATGCCTCTATCATTTCTTGGCTATGATGAGGTGAAGTATAAATCACCTCATATAAGCTCATCTTCATTGGGGTTTGGTGAAGTTGTTTGATAAACAATCTCTTGATTGATTTAGAGGGGTTGGATTGTAAGGTAACTAAGATAGATACCTTAGGTTTGGCTAAAGATGAAGGTGCTTGATTTTTGTTTGGTTGGGAGGTGGAAGATGGGTATTTCCATGTGATAGACACTTTGGCCTTCCCCTTATCCTTTTACCAAGAGTGCGATCATGTGACCGTATGGATAGTATTAATACAGGAAAGATTTGGGGTAGAAGATTGGTTTGGTTCCTCATCACTCTAAGGTGAGAGTGGGGGAGTAGGTAGGAATTGGGTAGTGGTTATTGGTTGTTGGATTGGTAACAAGATTATGGGAGGTTAATTTGTTAATATACTATCCTCATGATAGATTTAATGGATTATGGTTTAGAGAGATTTAAAATTCTCTATGTCATGCTCTAGTGTCCTATGATAGGAGCATGCTTGGTGGTTGTTATAATAGAATAGTTTTGGACCAAGAGGGTCAACTGATCTAATACAAGGTAAGGTAAAAAAATAAACTTTCAATACCCTTTGGAAAATAGTCAAGTAAGACTCATTTAAAGGTGGAGGGGGTTTAGAGGTTTTGGCCTTGGTTTGTGGGATGGAAGTCTTCTTGGAAGCAAGATTGATCGTAGAAGGTTTGGGTAAGTTGTTATTAGTTGATGCTTTTACTTTTGGTTAGACATAGGTTGATAACTTAGAGGTAAGAGGTTTTAGGGCGGGTGGTTTGGTTTTTGGTGCTTGGTGAAGATGGGTGTGTTAGAAATAAAGTATGATGGTGTAACCAACAACAATGGTTGGATTTTGGTTGAGATAATCATCTTCCTAATCAAAGTGGATGGATGAGGTCCCAAGATATATGGAAAGGTTGAGGGATGTAGAAGTTTATCCCTCTATCCTTTTGGTGGCTTCACTTCCTTGGTTGATTTGGTTTTGTGTTTGGTTGTTGGTTTTGGTGAGATGAGTTTTAGTTTCAAGGATGGGTGATTAGGGATTCGCATGAGGAAGATGCCAAGGTTTTTGGTTGGTTTGGTGGGTATAGTTGAAGAGAATTATTTGGTTTTTTAGGGTTTCATTACATTATATGGTAGAGAATTGGTTAGGTGAATAGAGGTTTTTATTGGTTTGGTTGATAAGGTATGGGGTTGGATAACAGAAGTGGTGGGTTGGTCTATCAAATTAGGGTTTAGAGGTTCTTATTTGGTGATATAAGGGAACCCCAATTATTTCCAAATCATAACTTGATCCATGTTAGGTTTGGAGAAAAATTCAAACCTCTGAACCAACCTAGAAAATGGTTTATAGATTGGTTTTATTCCCTAGATAGTGGACTCAAAAGATAAACCCATAGTTTGAGGAAGGGGAATGGTGACCTCATCCTTTTCGTCAATCAAAGAATGCAAGGTTTGGATGGGTGACTCCTATATGGTAGCTGTAGACATGGTGGATTCCTCTTTGGGAATGATCTCTAAAGGGTTGTTAAATTACTCACTAGTTGAGGGAGAAAGTAAAATGGGTGTTTGTTATAGTATTTCAATTGAAGGAGTGTTTGATGATTCCACTACCTTAATAAGTGGAGGAGGGTAAAATGTTATTTTCTTGGCTTGGGTACCCAAAAAGGGATAAGTTAACTCACTAACTCAATAAGAGGAAGAGAATAAAAGGTTATTTCCTTAGCTTGGGTCTTCAAAAGAGGAGAAGGTAACTCCACTACCTCAATAAGTGGAGAGGGTGAAGAATAGGTATATTGGGTGGTATGTTCTTTAGTAATGAGTATGTTAAGAACCATATTGATAGTATGGGCATCATGAAAATGCTTAACCTTGTTTCTCTCATTTTTAGTAGGTGCATGATTAGGAAAAGGTTATCTAAAGATGTTAAGGGCTTGGTTTAGAGGTGTGTTGGGGTTATCCAACACAAGATCCCCTTTGTCAATGATGGTTTGGACAATGATTTTAAAGGTATTACACCTTCTAACATAATTACCCTCTACTTGATGTAAAGAACATAGGTCATTCTCATTATACCACTAGATTCAAGATGAGAAGAATCAAATTATTGAGGGGGTTTGATAGGAGGAAGTTTTATGATATTAGCCTTTTGTAACTTCTCTAGGATTGAATCATAAGATTCCCCAAGTGAATTAAATTGCTTATGTTTGTTTTTATTGTTGTTTATAATTTTTTGTTTTGAGGATCTAGAGTAGTTTGGTTGGTTGAAAATGATGGAGTGGTTTTAAGGATAACTACATTTGCAGTTCCCTTGCTCTCTGAATTGGTATTGGTTTGGTTACTTGGTTTAGAGGAGGAATCCTCATTAGTATTATAGTTATAACTATTGTTTTTCAATTTTAACTTTCCTCCATCAATATCTCTATTTTCCAACTTATGCACCATGGTAAAAGCTTCATCAAAGGTTTTCAAGCTCTAAACATGCAATGTATAGGATATGTACTTGGCACATGCCTAAGCAAAAAGTTAAATCAGTTTGGGTTGGGGTAAAGAGAAGGAAATTTGATTAATTAGGCTTCTCTAATGGGCTAAAAAATTAGCAATAGATTCATCATCAAATTTTTGGATAGAGTAAAGGTTAATGATGGAAACATTCTTGGAGATATTTATTGAAAAGTGATCCAAGAAAGTTTGGGTTAGCTATGTGAAGGAGAATAGAGAATGTTTGGTCATGACACTATACCAATTTATTTCTAGACCAAATAGGTACATATGGAAGGTAAAAAGAAGGAGGAAATCATCGTAGGCAATAAAATAACATGCATGCATGCCTAAATTCACTAAGGTACTATTAGGGATCCTTCTTACTCTAAAACTTAAAGAACATGGGGAGCTCCCACTGAGGAGGATATGGTATAATATGGATAGATGGGTGGATGGGATCATTACATATCTAATCATATGATAAGATGTTGTGAGATCCATAAATGGATGACTCTAAGGTAGTCATCTTATCCATGAGCAAGTTCATTATATATCTATTTGGGGTTGTGCACTTGCATGGTTTTAAGGTGCATATTATTGTTGTGGTTGGGTGACATATTAATAATTGATAGGAGGTTAAGGAGCTACCACATATTGGTACATGCACATTGGTGGTTAGGTGGATGTTATGTAGGGGTAGGTAGATGGAGGTGGTTAGGTAGTAGGTAGAGGTACATGCCCTTATGAGTTAGGGATGTAACCTAAGTTTGGTAAAATGGGAACATATTGGGTAGGAGAGGTGGTTAGGTTGGTGATAAAAAGAAGGGTATTGACTTTTGTATTGATGGGTGGTAAGGTAGAAGGTATACATATGACACTATTTTGAAGTAGGTAGTGGTTAGAAGATTGGGAGTAGCTGAAGGAAGGTTGGTAATACTATTGGTAGGTACTCCCATGGTAAGGTGAGTATAGGTGGTTAGTGGTTGGGTTGATCCTAAGGTAGAAGAGGAGTTGGTGGGGGTGGAATCTATAAGGGTATTTATAGGTTGAGCAGGTTGGTTTTCCATAGTAGTGTAAAAGGGATTATTGGTAGATAAAGAAGCTTGGGTAGTAAATGGTTGGGTGGTGACTATGGTAATAAAACTATTTCCCATAAGGTGGTAAGGCATGTGGTAAGGTGGGGATACAATTGGAACTAAAGTAAGGGCATGATGAGTGATAGTGTTAAGATAATGCTGAAGGGCCACAAGATTGTTATCTAAGAAGGTGTAAAAGTCTATATCTCCTTGGGGAACTTCCTGAGGGAAATAAGGAATTCTCAAAGGATGAGGAGATTTTTTGGTTTAGAAATGTACTCCATGGATGAGGAGGTAGAAGAGGTTGATTGGTTTGGTGATAGGTTTTGTTCTGCTAGATTCTTTTGTTGCTGATGAGTTAGAACCATTTAAGGCAAGGGAGAGATAATACACAAACAATATCACCTCTCAAATAGAGAGAAGACAAGAAATAATAAAGGAAGGCAATAACACACCAGAAACTATGTTTAAGTCCTAAAGTTCTTTTTAGTCCCTCTTTTGGCTTATGCCTTAAGCTTTCAAGAAATTATGTGACTAATATTGGTTTGTAGAGAAGGTACTAGAAAAAAAGTTTATGGTTGGTTTAAAGTTGTGTTTAGGCCCTCAAAAAGAATCTTTATTGGAAATCAATATGTAGCTTTGTATTGGGGCCTACCCCCTCACATCACACACCACAATGATAAGGGTGTTGGGTGCTTAGCCAATATATACCAATTTATAGAGTTTATACTCAACTAGAGAGCTAAGTTTGTCCTCCCCTTGATAATGACCTCCAAAGAGGATCATCAAGAAAGGGTAAGGTGACCACTAGGTGATGAAATCCTAGTCAGGACTTATCTCAAGTTGTATGATGTTTTATTGATGTAGGTGCTTTAGTTTAGTGTGTGCAACCAAAGTGATACTATGATTGAATTACTTTCCTTTAATTTAAACCATGTGAGCTAAACTTGCAAGCAATCAATGTATATAGTTGGTTTTAAACCCAAAATAAATTTCAGTTTCATTTATGAGCATAGAATAGGGAGAAGATCATGTAGATACCAAAAAAAAAAAAACTCGAGTAGAGACTCAATGTCCCATCAAGTATGGCATAATGTTTCAAAGAATTTTAGATTATATTTCAATAAAGGAAGAAGAATAAACTAGATACGGGTATGGTTGAAAAACTTATATGGTTGTATGTTCATTGAATTAGATGATTGTGAAAAACTCATCTTTTGCTTAGGAGGATGACCTATAAATAACATATCACTAAAGCAAATGGTTGGTTAGATAAATATCTAGGTGGATTGCCTAGCGCTAGCTAGATCCCAAAAATAAGAAATTCCTCAGGAGCTATCAATCCACATGTTTTAAACCATTTATTTTATAAAATATAATATAAGGTACTTAAATAATATTAGTGCCACTAAATAGACTAAAATAAAATATAATAAGGTACTAATATATAGCAATAAACAAGTTAATAAAATGCAATATAAGCTACTAAATTATATTGTGCCACTAAATTGTACTAATATAAGGTACTAATTTATTAGTTTATAAAATTGAATATAAGGTACTTACTAAAAATCCACTAAAATAAAATACAAGAGATGATTGATAAATAAATAGACAAAAATGAATAATATAGAAATAAACAAGTCGATACTAATGCTAAATAGGTCAAGTGTGCTTTAGAAATAGGTTGGGGTTATCTAAACAATCAGATGAAAATAAAATTGGATTTGATTAAAGGTAAGTGGGTGAAAATAGAATGTTTTTATTTCTTACCATAGTGACCATCAGTAGGTGAGGTGATTGTCGATAGTTGAGGTAACTGTCAGACCATCAATAGTTAAGATGACCATCAACATTAACTATGTGTTAGGCTTGGGTTGATAAAATTTAGATTGATGGGATCAAAAAAGGCAATTACAAGAGGTTGGTTTGTGTTAGGTTGATTTTAAAATATAAATAGAGTAATTAAATAATGGGAAATAAATACTTAGCTTAAAATATATTGATCAGATGAGAGGTTGAGGTGGTTGGCTCATTGGTAGACTCTGACAAGATTTTGATAGAGTAATGGTACTTGGATATCAATTGAAGGGAGGTGGTAAGTTATCTCTCTAATTTGATGTATGAACTACTATATTGTTGTAAAAACACTTGCAAAATAAACTCTAGATGCAAAAATCTCTTGATAGTTATGGATCCCTTTTCACCTCCTACTCCTCTTTTCTTATAGGTAAAGAAGGAGAGGTGCAACAAGATGTTCACTAGGATTTATAATTATAACTCATGCATGAAATATCTCACACATGGATTTAGATGAGATAATTATAAAAAATCAAGGTGGATTTAAGGGATAGTTAAGTTGGTTTAGATGGTGGAACTTGACCATTGGCAATCAAGGTGACTGTTGGTGGTTAAGGGTTAAAATTAGGGTTGGTTAAAAGGTGGGTTTTATCTAGTAGGTTAACTAACTTAAGTTAGGCCTAGTTGCTAGTCAAAATTCTAATGATTTGGCCCAAGGGGGTCCTAAGGTGGTTTAGAGGAATTGTGACATTAAAAACCATCATGTAATTTTTATGGTGTCTACACACCCATACATCTTCCACATTTGTATCAACCATGTGTTGACTCATCAAAACACCTTCTTCAGGTTCCTCAACTACCTTATGAGTCACCTTATAACATTTCAACCTCTTTGATGACTCAACTAACTAAATTGATCCATTTTTGTTGGCTCACTCAATAGACTCCTCTTTATTCTCAACTAATGGAATTGGTCATCATCATCAAGGATGAGGATGAATTCCTAACTATTGATTATTTTGATAATTCAAAAAAATCAAATGATCCTCAACCATACAATTTAACTCTTGTAATCCTATGAATTGGCATGTAATACATCACTTTAAATAATCCATATTTATGGTAATGACGTGATATCAAAATTTCAAGTGAATCCAAGCCATCCAAAGTCCATTTACATACCAAAACACTAACTAATTCCCTTTGTTTTGAAGAATATTTGAGCACCCACATCCACTATATTTAAGATCAAATTATGTTCAATCAAAATGGAGGATTATTTCACTTTAGATTTGTAAGTGTGTATTTAGTTTTATTTTATTCATTGTTACTCTACTATTGAAGTCTAAGTTTCTAGTTTAGATTTGATTTGATTTTAGTTTGATATATCACTGAGAGGGTGGGTGAATTAGTGAGCCTAGATATTTCAATTTCAATCCTTTCAAATAATCAACATATATCAACTTGATCAAGCAACATTAACAAGAGAGTTCATTCATTCAATGCATACACAAGATCAAACACATAAAACATACTTCCTGTGGGAAACCCTCATGGGGAATAAAACCCACTCTCAAGCCTAAAACACATGGACTACTTTTACTATAATAAATTAAAAATAAGAGACTAGTTAAATCCTTTAGACTAGTAAACCTTGATCATATCCTCCTAACAAAAGGTCTTTAATGAAACCCCTATTTTTCAAAGAGAAACTAATAATAAGGAAGATCAAGTCCTTTAAACCCTCCTTTGATATGAACACCTCCACATTAAAATTGATGTCTTTAACACCTAATGATAGATCTCTATTTTCTAACCTATGCACAAATTCACTCTATATCTCATCAGGCCTCTCACTTAGGCATGCCATAATCTCTCTCCTTCTTTACTCAAATTGTCCTCATATGCACACTCAAACCTCTTTAGATACCCTTAAATGGTTAGATAAATATTCATACATCATAAATATGACCTACATGTCATACACATAATACTTGATCTTCTCTACTCATTAACCCATCCAC
Source organism: Torreya grandis (assembly GCA_037957365.1). Taxonomy (NCBI): domain Eukaryota; kingdom Viridiplantae; phylum Streptophyta; class Pinopsida; order Cupressales; family Taxaceae; genus Torreya; species Torreya grandis. The sequence goes on from JARHVA010006858.1 coordinate 368,133, forward strand.
TAGGCACACCTACTTCTTCTTCGCTCCACAACTCTCACATGCACACCTTACACAAGTCTTCTCTAAAGTCTAGAAATCATCTTTAATCTCACTATATATAGAGCTATGATGATTATCAAGATCACAATATTTATTTGTAGTTACAACACATGACTTCTATTTAAGTCATCTAACATGGGTCACACTTGAGCACATCATACTTTCGAATAGGCCTAAGTTACTTTTAGGTCCTATGGAGACACATTCAAATCTTTGACACTTCTCCAAGAAAACTAAGAACATAAGAACACTTTCTAAGTATATTAACCCATGCCACATGATATATATATGTCCTCTTTAAGTGCCAAAACCATCACATAACCCTTATGCTTAAGCACAAATCACTCAAACAATATTATATGCACATAATCACTATGGAAAAACACACACTCACCTTATAAACCTTTTTTCATACTACATATTATTTGTCAAACATTCATAATTCACATAGAGCATCATTATGGAGTTTATATCATCATCTAATAGTTAATTCATTAGTAAACATTGAAAAAACATATTAACAAGCTCAATTACCCTTGGGTTAATTTCATAACACAGTTGAACACATAATCAACTTTTGAGCTCAATATATTTTTTTGTACATATATTAATACCTTTAAATTTATATTTATAGATGCACCTTGGAGTCCTCTACAAATTCTCTTTTAACTATACTATCAAATTCTGCCTAGATCGAAAGTTATGGCATAAAAACATACAATGGTCTTTCTTTTACAAATTCATATATTCAAATGCAAATGGTCATAGTTAAATTTCAAACAATATGTTCTCATCTCATGCTCTTGCATATTTATATTCATCACAAACCATTGATCTTTTTCAACCTTTAATTCATAGTGCATCAATTTCCAAATGTTAATCTTCAAACAATTGACCTCATTTCATGTAGTCTAGTAACTTTGACTCAACACACACCATCATTCTTCTATATGTATCTTGGTATTTAAAAATGATAAATATGTCACTTTTACCTCTTGAATTTTATGCATACCATTGATCTCTATCTGTACAATCACTCATTCACCATTAATCCTTGGAATAAGTTTGATATTTATCTTCACACACCATTAAATACTAAAAACTTGGAACCATCTCACTACTTCCTAACATCTTGGAGTAACATTCTTTGTTGATGATGTTAAAACTTTACCTTGTGAAAAATTTAATAAGTATGGGAACCATTGCAATTTTTCTATGAATCAAACTTTTAACCTCAATAACTTTTACCTCATTTACTCTAATGTTCTCAAATTTAGACCATATGATCTCTTCACATAGGAGAATCTGACCATGTGTCAAACTAATTTTGAAACATTTTCATGTGTTGGTTATAATGCCATTAATCTTCTCACTTATATTTTTCTACCATAGAGCCAAAAATGTCAAAAATTACGTAGAAGGATAAGTTTACACATGCATATCTTTTGACACACTTAAGCGCATGATCTAAAATTTAGCACAAATCAACTAGGTTTAAAATTGAAAAAACACATATTATAATATTATTATAAAACATCCACATCTTCAATATATTATATCACCAAACTTCTTACTTGGCTCTTTCTTGCCTCATGCAAATTTGGCTATGGGAAAACCACGACAAACTACTTGGGAGCCCAACTTTGCACTTACGTATATTTTTTCATGTTTAGGTGCATGAACTAAGATTTAATTAATAATAAATATGAAATAATGTGATCATAACCATATGAATAAATCCCCTTGACTCATACACATGTGGAAATGATGATGTCATCAAACTATTTAGATTTTATACTATTGGACCCAAAATGTCTAGATGAAAACAATGATGAACCAGGTGAATTTCAATTATGCACACAAGCACTCAAATCATATTAAACCTATTTTATGACCCATTTCACATGATCAAATCACACCATAATTATCCCTAAACATATCTAACCATGTTAAAGTAGAAGATTAACCAAGCCAACTTAAAGCACACTTAGGACAAGTACATTGCACACTTTGTCATTGTCACTTTGACTAACAAGGCACTTCATCCATTCACTTGGAAACTTATATGCCATCACCATGACATAATTTACATCTCTCCAATAATCTTCCCCTTTTTCATTGATGTCAACAAATATCATTCATCTCACCTTCTTTCTTAAAGCAATCTCATAATAGGAACTTTTTCCCCCTTTGACATTATGACAAAGTGGGCACCAACTAATCTTGAGGACATAAAAATACTACCATTAGGAGAGGACCACCTTATAAATATAATAAAAACTCCCCCTTACATCAGCCTACCCCTTCTTGTCTTGACACCTTCCTCTTACTCCATGCCAACACTCTCTTCAATCAAGCACTACAACTAATGAAGAAAGAACACACAAAAGAATTGAAATATGATGAAACTTACCAAAAGAATCTAAGAGGGACTCCCCACTAACATTTATGAGCTATTAAACCACTTCAGAATCTTTAGATCTTTATACACCATGAGGAAACACCATACAAGATTACTAGCCTTCTCTCTCAAACTACCTCAAGTACCACCAAAAGAACTTCAGGCCACTTAAAAAATAGGAAATTTTCACTAAACCAATTTGAGAACTCATGTTGAAATACTAATGACTTTATCTTTTATAGAAACTAAACAAAAATCACTCTTATTCACATTAGGCCATTTTATTTTTCCTTGTAGCCCTACCTGGAACTTGCAAAGCCCATAACTTTTAGTAGACACACCATTAAGTCCAAAATTTTCATATCTAGAGCACTCTCATATTCAAAATCAAGTAAATAAATTTGAAATAACTAGCTCATCCTCTGAAATATACTTCTTTCACAAGCCAAGTTGCCAATTAGGCCTCTATCTTGACAAAAACATGAATAAATTAAAAAACACAAACCTTTAAATCTATGTGAATCTTGATTTGACAACCCATTTGGGCTATTCAGCCTATTAAGAATCCTTAGGATTCAAATCATAAGGCAACCCACTTTTCTAGTATATCCCTGAACCCTAGAATCTTAAAATAAATAAGAGTCAACAAACCTCCTTCTAGTCAATGTCCACCTTTGAAAATTCTTGTATACCTAGAGAAAACCATTACACACTTTTGGAACAAGATTTGAGCTTCCACATCTTTTGGAACCCATACATCCTATAACCCTTTTTAGGACCTACATACTCTTTAGCACAAACTATGAAACTCAAGAGCAAATAAAAATATCTAATTTGACTTCAACATACCTTTAGACCACAAAAGCACCTAGAATATTTTAGAATAAGGTCAATAGAGCTTTATATTAAAAAATATCATCTTGATAAATCACAAATATTCTTTTAACACTTGAAAACCTTCAATCTAACCCTGTATACTAACCATATACAACTATGACATCACTCTAACATCACCATAACAACTCTTCCACTTCAACATACCAATTCTAACTTAAAAACACTCATATCTAACCTATTAGGACCATTGGAAGAATACCAAAGAAACACTTACTTCTCCACTGAAAGGAGTCTCTTAAGAAGCATAGATAGAGACATCCTTTGCACCATAATTATCTAAAACAAAGTGTAGCTAGGAGTGTCCAACATATCCTTAGTAACCACATGAATCCTTTTATATCTATAAGACTTCTTGCTCTTAGTTTTCTTCTTCTTATTCTAATCTCTGAAAATTTATTTATTTTATATATTACTCTCCTCTTTTAAGATAGAATTGACAACACATGGAGCAACTATGGAATATTGACATACCTTTTCATTTAAATAATCAACCTTGCATCTTGAAACATCATCACTATCCATAAACAATTGATATACTTTGAATAATACTTTATCAACAATAATAAGAAGTTCACTTGGATCCATACACATCTCAGAACTTGCCTCAACCAACACCTTGGTCTTCTCCTTGAGCTTGGTCTCTTCATTCTCAACATGAGTAGATACTGAGAGACCTTAGCATTCTTTAAATTATATAGCACTATCCACCATAGAAAATAGATTACTTGGACCTTCAAAATCATCAGGACTCATACTTACCACCTTTGACTTCTATGAGTTAACTTATTTTCTTCCTTGTAGTCTAGGAGCTTGATTGAACCTATTCTGTCTTATAGGCCTTTTCTTGTATAATCTAGAAATGTGACCTCTCTATTCACTATTGTAGAAAACCATACTCCTTGATGGAACTCAACTTGTATTACCTTGTTCAGACAAAAACTATCAATGTGTCTAATGTCATGACAATTGAAATAAACTACTCTTTTTGAAGAAGACTTACCTTGCCTTTCCTTATTTGTATAATGCTTACCAAAGTGTCCATTAAGATAATTTAATAACTTAACCTTGCTTACACCTTTTGAATGATGACCCCCATCATAGTTCCATGTAAATTCATTTTTAACAGGTCTTCTACATTCTCTTGATCTATGACCAAACTGATTACAAGTATAGTAGTAACCATTAAAATTTGCATACCTCATGGCATTTGGTTGTTTGATCTATTTTGTATTCATTCTGATAACACCTTCATTCCTTATCTAATGATTTATCTTCAAAGGTTGATCTACCTTAATCTCATTGACATTCATGTCAACTTGAGAACTAACTTTGGGCTCTTCATTAAAACCCAATCTAGATCTATCACTAGATAACTTTTGACTCTTTAGGAGAACATCTAGATTATTAGAAATTTTATGAAACTTGACAAATGATTTCACCTTATTTTTAGACTTTTCTAATTCATATTTCAAAGACACAATCTTAAAATCATACCTTGAGCACTCATATTATTTAGATTTTAGGCTTGTAGATATAATTTATAATTGACAACTGAGATGCTTGACCATATCTTCATACTGCTTGACATCTTCATCCATTCTTTCATCAAACACATTGAATTTCTCTTGAAAGTCCTTGATTTCAGATTTCATCTTCTTATTGATATTGTTTTAATCTTCAATTCTTCAAGAGAATTTGTCAATGTAGTCTCATAATCTATCTCATATTTATCATTATCTAAATAGTTCCAAGTAGACTCATTTTGATGTGAGAAATTATATTCCTCAGACATGAACATGTATTCATATTAAATAGGACCATCATCTTCATGATCATACTCTAATTTAATGACTTCACTCTCATATGATGATTTATAATATTCTTTGGTGTAGAGACTCTTCTTGTCCTTGAAATAATTCTTGTTGTCAATCCTTCTGAAAGCCCTTTTGATTTTATCAAACCTAAATGATCTCTTTCCCTCATCATGAGCTTGATCATTGTCTTAATCATCATCCTTATTATACTTATTATGTCACTTATTAGTAAAATGTCCCACCTCTCCATAATTGAAGCATTTGAGGGGTATTTTACCCTTATATTTGCCTGAACCTATTTTTAATTTTTTTAAATTTAAAGCAATTAGTTCATCCTCATCTATATCATAAATGTCATCCTCCTTGGGTTTATTATCTTAGAACTTATTTTTTGTCTCCATTTTAGTCTTGATATTTGCTTCCTTATTTGGTGGTATATCATCATTCTTCTTCATGTCACAGGTAGTGAGAGTGCCATGTAATTGATCCATCTTTAATTGAGTAAGATCATGACTTTTTTATGTAAAAGATACTTTTTGATAAAATTTGAGGGATAGAGACCTTAATACCTTTTAAAATATAGTAGCCTCTTTAAGGTTCTCTCTAAGACCTCTAATAATGATCATAATCTCATAAAATCTCTATATAAAGGATGTGACATAATTTTATTCATTCATCTTGAGACTTTCAAAATTCCTTCTATGAGTCTACAGCTTAAGAATATTGACCTTTAAATCTCCTTCATAAATGATTTAAATTTTATCCCATATCTCATTAGCATATTTATAATGGATTGCATTGGTGTATCTAGTCTCTTAAAGACCACAAGTGATAGCATTCATTTCCTTGGAATTGTTCTCAAACAACTTCTTTTCTACAACACTAGATAGAGTAGTAGAAACAACATAACCATCTGCAATAGATTTATATACATCAAATAATAGGGGCATAATTTATGTCCTCATCTTGGCACTCCAAAATGCATAATTGGATCCATCGAACATTAGTGATTGCTTAGTAGATAAACCTCCTTGATGACTACCCATATTGTATCTTAGATCACCTTCAAGCTGTCAATACTTTACCAAAGGACATGCTCTAATACCAATTATTAGAGGTATAATTACTAAGACTAGGATGAATCAGTGAGCCTAGATATTTCAATTTCAATCCTTTCAAATAATCAACATATATCAACTTGATCAATAAACAAGAGAGTTCATTCATTCAATGCATACACAAGATTAAACACATAACACATAGTTCTATTAGGAAACCCTCATGGGGTATAAACCCAACTCTCAAGACTAAAACACATATAATATTTATCCTATAATAAATTAAAAATAAGAAATTGGTCAACTCCTTTAGACTAGGAAATCTTATTCATATCCTCCTGACCAAAGGTCTTTAGTGAAACTCCCAGTTCACAAGGAAAAACTCCCCTAAGGAAGATCAAGTCCTTTATACCCTCCTTTGAGATGAAAACCTCCACCTTAGAACTAATTTATTCAACACTTGATGATGGATCTATTTTTTATAAATTTTACACAAATTCCCTCTCTATCTCATACAAGCCTCTCACATAGGCATGCCACAATATCTCTGCTTTTTTACTCAAACTATCTTCATATGCACACTCAAACCTCTTCACATATCCTCAAACTACAATATCACTATTTGGAAATCAAAAATATGACTTACATGTCATACACGTAATCCTCAATCTACTCTACTCATCAACCATCCACTAGGCACACCTATTTATTCTTTACTACACAACTCTCACATACACACCTTGCACAAATCTTCTCCAAAGTATAGAAAAAATCATCTTTGATTTCACTATATATATCATGATTATCAGTATCACAATATTCTCTATCAACCACGACATATTCATTCACCCTTAATACATATAACATGTGTCACACTTAAGCACAACATACTTTTAAATAGTCCTAAGTCACTTTTAGGTCCTTTGGAGACCCACTCAGCTCTTTGACACTTATCTAAGAAAAATAAGAACATAAGAACACTTTAAAATTATATGGACCCATGAAAATGATCTATAGGTCCTCTTTAAGTGCTAATAACCATCACAATACCCTTCTACTTAAGCACAAATCACTCAAACAACATTATGTGTAAATAGTCACTATGAACAAATGCATAGTCACCTTATAAGCCTTTGTTTATACTAAATACAACTTTTCAAGCCTATATAATTCATATTTATCATCCTTATAGAGTTTACAAAAATATCCAATAGATAATTCATCATTAAACATCAAAACAACATCATAACGAGCTTAATTATCCTTCTCGGGTTACTTGCAGAACATAGTTGAACACAGTCACTATGGAGCTCAATATATTTGTCTATACATAAATTCAAACCTTAAATTTTATATTTATAGATGTACCTTGGAATCCTCTACAAATTTTATTTTTACTACACTATCAAATCTACCTAGATCAAATGTTAACACCCAAAAACTAGACACTGGTCTTTCCTTCACAAATTCAAATATTCAAATGCAAATAGTCACAATTAAAATTTGAACAATATGCTCACATATCATGCTATTGTGCCTTAATATTGATCATGAACCATAAATATTCATTAACCTTTAATGCATAGTGTTCTAATTCCCAAATGTTAATCTTCCAATAGTTGACCTCATCTCATGCAATTTAGTATCTTAGAATCAATGTGTATTATCAATCTTTTATACATATCTTGGTATTTAAAAATTATAAATAGCTATCACTTTGACCTCTTAACTTTAATTCTCATTGTTGATCTCTATTTATATGATCACCCATTCACCATTGATCCTTGGCAGAAGATTGATCTTTATCTCTTCATAGAATTAAATATTAAACACTTGGCACCATCTCACTACTTCCTGGCATCTTAGATAAATTCACTCCATCGATTATGTTCAAACTTTACCTTGTGAAAAAATTACTAAGTATCGGAACCATTGTATTATGTCTAAGAAGCCAACTTTGAAACTCAATAACTTTTACCTTGATCACTCACATGTTCTCAAATTTAGACCATATGATCTCCTCACATAGAAGAATTTGACCATGTGTCAAATTGATCTTGAAATATTTGCATGTGAAAGATATAACACCATTAATATGATCACTCAAATTTTTCTACCATAGAGCCAACAATGTCAATAATTACCTAGAAGGCCAAAAATACATATGCATATCTTTTAATATGCTTTAACACAATCTAAAATTTAGCACAAATTAACTAGACACAAAACTAAGCAAACCCATATGATCATATTTTTTTTAAACATTCATGCATGTGAGATATTCCATCGCCAAACTACTTACTCAGGTCATTCTTGCCTCATGCAAATTTGGCTATGGGAAAACAATGTCAAACTACCTAGGAGCCAAACTTTACACATTCTTCTTTTTGTCATGCTTAGGTGCATGTATTCAAATTTATCACATAATAATTAGCGACTAATGTGATCACAACCATATTAATAAATCTCCTTGACTCATCCATATGTGTCAATTATGACATCATCAAACTGCCTACTTAGATTTTTTATTATTAGACCCAAAATGTCTAGATGAGAAAAATGATGAACCAAGTGAATTCCACTTATGCACACAAGAAATCAAAGCATAAAAAACCTATTTCAATACCCATTTCACAGTCTCAAATCACCATACTCATCCCTAAACATATCTAACCATGTCAAAATAGAAGATCAACTAAGCCAACTTCAAGCACACTTAGGACAAACACATTACACACTTTATCATTGTCACTTTGACTAACAAGGCACTTCATCCACTCACTTGGACACTTCTATGACATAACCATGACATAATTGAAAACTCTCCAGCATATTTCTACTTGGATTCACATTTTTCCTTATTGGTAATATCTCTTTCTAATTGGTATCATGTCTTGTGTCTTTTTGAACTTGTGATGATTATTTTTATAATTTTTAATTATATACCAATTTTATTTAAAATATAAAAATAAAATCATATCAATCTATTTATACTTTAATTATACCAAGAAATAATTTTTTAACAATATATGTATATTTAATAATCATACTTAAGTAGTTATTAAATTGTATATTTCTAAGATATTAGTGTTGTTATCTATTATTAGTTTAAATTAAGTATTACTAGAATACGTATAACTATCATTGGTCCATGTAGATCTTCCTAACACCCTCTATCTACCATTTTTATGCCCCATAAATTTGGCTTTATTCTACTCCATTTGCTAAAAATGTGGACTTTACAGTTATGAGATAGCAAAAGATCAAGTACACAATTCAAGTAGGATTCATTTGGGCCCTTTTCCTTCACTCCATAAGTTCCTTATTCCATCCCTTTCTCTTTTTAGACCATTTAATGTTATCTTTCATTCTAGTTGGATCCTATTTTGAATTCAAGTCATGTACACATACATAAGCTCCCTAAAGCATTTAGGCTTCTTGATCAAATATTTAGGGTTTACAAACTATATTGCATCCACCAAAAAAATGTGTTTAAATTTGTATGCACACTTGTGCACAATTATTTTATTTTAGGTAAATTGTCACATATTTTGATAACATTATATAAATGGAATAAGATCAATGTCAAATCTAAATAACATAATCAAGAGTCCCACATGAAGATGAAGTGAAGTAATGATGGCTTTAGTCATCTCCCATTGATCACAATGAATGTTTCTTGGAAGCATGATGAAACAAATAATTCATGTACATATTGATTAAAAAATTACTAATTTGTAATAGCCAGTGGATACTGTTGACGTAGTGGATTGCATCTGGGGCAAGGAGGTTGAGTTCCTACCTTCCACACATCAAAATGGAAACTCCCCTCTCACTTGTGGGACTGGCGAAGCTAGAGGGGAGAGTCTCTAGATAAGGGCTAGCTCCCTTTGATGCATTTGAGTTATTCCAATAAGTGCTAATATAGGTATATAGATATATAATGGGGGGGTGAAAAGGGAGAAAGATTATAGGAAAACAAATCTACTCTAAAAGGGGTGATGCACCAAAATGATTCAACCTTCTCACACTCACACTTGAAACTAGACAAACACATACATACACTTCAAACTGGCAAGAGGACCAGGCTGCAAGAAAGCTTAATAGGGAGGCTTTAATGGAACACACAAAGAATAGAGACTCACCAAAGGTGTTGTAGAAAGGCACACTTTATAGTGTGTTCTTCTATCTCTACATTTCTAAACACAACTCTCCTTGTCACCTACAAAAATGGCACCTTATAGACACTAGGTATGTTGGCATTGAACAAGTGAAAGCATCAAAAATCAATGACTAAAGACAAACTAACACTCAAACATAAACAAAGATATCTAACTAGAATAGAGGTAAAAATGTGTTTATTAATTTTCAAGTGAAAATTTTTCAAGGCTTCGCCTTACAAATGTGGAAGATGATTTCTCAAAATGACAAGTCTCCAATATATAGAGGAAGAAAAGAGGCCTTTTGACACCCTTTTTACAAGTGACCCATGTGCCTTCTGAGCATTGGGATGAGGAAGCCATTTGAATATAATGCCATGTTGGCTCTTGTCAGGATTTAAATTTATGAGCCACACCATTTACCTACTCTTCAATGCATATTGAATAAAAATAAGTTTTGCTACGCTATTTGTGCCTCTTACATGATCACATGGTAGGTACTGTGTCAACCACTAAAATAACTTCTTGAATTGACACTTTCTTGCATCACTTAGATCACTTCATCTGCTCCTGTTCTTGGCTATTTTGCCTCTTCTTTTTCCCTAGGCTCTTTGTCCTTTTCTTTCTTTGTCTTCTTCTACTCCTTCAACCCTCAGGGGCAATCTTATGGTAGGTTACTGCATTCTTTGGGCTCATTCCATAGTTGGTGTGCAAGAATTTTAAAAAAAATAATGGCTATTTCATAGCTTTAAATTTTATGTCCTTGGGCTCGTCACCCTTGGACTCTCCTTCGGCTCTTTGGCAGGTTGCTCTTTCGATTTTTTTGCTTCGGGCCTTTTTTCATAGGCAAAAGTCTATGGGAATTAGTTGCTTTGATTTCCTTTATTTATCCTTCCTAAAAGGGAAAAAAACCCTTCAAATTTTTGAGAATGGTCCATCATCCTTGGTGAGAACCCCCCATAAGGGTACATACCCTTCAGGTGGGCTTCTTCCTTCAGGCCCTATTACTACAGCCTTTCAGTGAATTCCTTTCGACTTTAGTGAAATTCTGATGATTTACCTCTTTGGCTCCTTTTGAAAAGTTTCTTACCCTCTGCAAGGGATCCTAAACCTAATACTACCCTCTATAAGGGTACCTATCCTTTAGCCTTGGGACACACCCTTGAACCAAGATGTTGAACCAACCTGTTGAACCAAAAAGGTTCAACAGTTCAATCAATTCAACGGTTCAAGGCTGTGCATCGAGCTGATTGAATCAAGCTGATAATCTATCCATTTGAACCACTTGTTGAACCATTCATTTGAATCAATCCATTAAACCATTCAATTGAACTAATCCATTAAACCATTCACTTGAACTATTTGCTTGAACCAGTTCAATGGTTCAATGTTGTGCACCGATAAACTTGCTGATGGACTAATAGACTAAAATATGTGATGAACCATTTGTTTGAACCTATTGATGAACCTACCAAAGTGTTGAGCTAAGCCGAAGTGTTGAACTAAGATGATGAACCAAGGCATTTAAAATTTTTCAATGAACTTAAGTGATGAACTAGAGGTGTTGAACCAAGCCGATTAAACCAAGTGATGAACTTACAAATTGAACCAAGGCATTGAACCAGTTCAATGGTTCAAAAGTGCCAACTCTTCTTATGATTTTATTTAAGAGCTCGAAGAAGCTTTGTAAAACCCAATACTCTCTAAAACTAATTTTTTATATGCCAAGGATTACACATGTTGAGTCCATAGATAAACTTGGACCTACACAAAATCAAAAAATGAATTGACCTAGAATAGGAAGGGAAGAAGGGGACCGATTTTTGGCCTATTAGGCAAACATGGTCAAAAATTTGGTGACTCCTAGGGGAAGCATGCCTACTATGCTTAGAAGCTAGTTGCCTTAAAAATCCATTGGGCATAGGGTCAAATTGTAACTTAAAGATCAACAATAGCTCTGATAAATCTAGAACCAATCACACAGATTCACCTCAAAAGGAAAAGAAAAACACACACAAAGCTAAGAAAACTATTAGCATGTGCAGAAAGCACTTAGGGAAAGCAAGAGAAAAAATAAGGGAAAATATATACATGATGGAGAAAGGGCTCAATAGTAATGCTTAAGATGTATCCCATTAATTGGGATATAGAGTTCTTTACCATCCAACCTAGAGAGTTAGAATACATTATGATATTTACACTGAGTGATTACATACGAGCCACTCTATAGGGTGTCAAAATTTGCATGCTTTCCAAGCTTAGCTCAGTATTCATCCCATTTCAAGACAATATCTCCTTCATAGAAACCTTTTGATGAATATTTCTTGTCAAAGTGTCTCTTTTTTTGTTGTTGGTGATTGGTCATAGAAACCATAGCCTGGTCCCTTGTCTCTTGGAGTTCCATTAGCTCACATAGCCTAACCTCCATGCTATTTCCTTCTTCTAATTGTAGCTGGTGAGTGAGGTCTAAGGTTGGAAATTCAAGTGAAATGGGGAGCCTTGCTTCCCTTCCATAGATGAGCATGTATGGTGAGTTGCCAATTTCCCTCTTTGGGGTGACCCTATCTGCCCATAGGGCTATTTTCAACTTGGCATGCCAAGTCCTTTGATTTTCTTCCATGGTCCTCTTGATGATCCTAATCAAGTTTTTGTTGGTGGACTCAGCCAGCCCATTCCCCTATGGGTAATAATTAGATGAAGTGATGAGATATATACCATATTTTAGCACCCATTCACTTGTTTTGGTTCCTAGAAAAGACAACACATTATCTGAGATTATGGTTACTGGAACCTTGAACCTTGCCACCAGGTCCTCATAAAAATCTAGGACCACACTTTCATTGGCCTCTTTAAGAACAACAGCCTTTACCCATCTTGTGAAATAGTCTATGGTGGTTAGGACCCACTTGTGTCTAGCACTGGGGGGAGGGTTAATCATCCCTATGAAGTTCAGGCCCCACTACATGAATGGATGCTCCACCTAATAGGCTATAAAGGCATTGCAGGCAACTGTTGCTTCCCATTAAAGAGTGTGCACTTTTGGCACTTTCTTACCCAGGCATGGGTCTCCCTAAAATGAGTAGGCCAAAAATAGCCAGCTCTCATTATCCTTACTGTAGTAGCCCTAAGAGCAAAATGACTGCCTATTAGCTCATCATAGAACTTAGACAACACCTTGTTAGCATGATTTGAGTCTATGCATCTTAAAAGGACCCCTGAGAGATCCTTCCTAAATAATAATCCATCAACTAGGACATAAAGGAGAGATTGGAGCTTGAAGTACCTTCTTTTGGTCCTATCAAGACCCTGTGGGCACCCACTAGTGAGAAGAAAATGCCTCAGGTCTGATGTCCAATCCTTCATGATAGTTGGTTCTTCTATTGTAGCTGCATCATGAATTAGTAAGTTGTCTTCCCTTTTTTTCTTGAAGTCTATAGCAGGGTGTTCACATAGGCCTCTTCCCCTCACCATCTTGGTGATCTTGATGTCTACATCATACTCCATTACCTTGGTGATCTAACCTGCTCTCTTTTCATTTAGGTCTCAGTTGATCAAGAAATCCTTAATGCCAAGATGTGGAATGATGAGGTGAATCTTGCTATTGGACAGCATATGCCTAAACTTCTTTAGGCTCTGTATTACTGCTAGGACTTGCTTCTCTAAATATGTGTATCTGATTCCAAAATCCTCTAACCCTTGGCTAAAAAATGCAAGTGGTTATTCAAGGTCATCACCATTTGCTTGGGTAAGCATGGCAGAGATTATCTCTTCATTTCCAAAAGTGTAGAGGTTGAAATCTTTGTTGAATTTAGGGATGATCAAGGTAGGAGCCTGGGTTATGGCCTACTTGACGTCTTTAAAGCTATCCTTCCTTTGTGTTTTCCACTTGAACTCCTCACCCTTCCTCATCATAGAGGTTAGTGGCTTGACTATCTCTACAAAATTTGGGATGAATCTCTGAATGAAATTTATCCTGTTAAAGAAGCTTTGTAGGCCTTTCTTGTGCTTAGGTAGGGACATCTCTAGGATAGAACGAACTCTCTTGGGGTCAATGGATAAGCCCTCCTTGGACATAATGTGGCCAAGGAGTTTCCCCTCATGAATAACAAATATGCATTTCTTTGGGTTGAGAGAGATGTTGAACTCTCTACACGTCTTAAAGATTTGCATGAGGTGTTCCATGTGTTGGCTCACTTCTTTGAAGAATACCGTCACATCATCAAGGTATACCAACACATTATTATTTATCAAGCCTCAAAAATCCATGTCCATGGCTCGCTAAAAGGTAGCACTAGAATTAGATAGCCTGAATGGCATCTTCGTGTAGGCAAACATTCCCCATTTAGTAGTGAAGGTTGTTTTGTGCTGGTCACAACCTTGCACTAAAATCTGATTATATCCTGAATATCCATCCAAGAGGGAGAAATGCTCACTACATATTACCTTCTAAAGGATCCACTCCATGCTTGAGAGAGGATAATGGTCTTTCAAAGAGACTTTATTAAGGTCTTTAAAATCAACACATAGCTTGATCTCCCCATTCTTCTTTTGGATAGGAACAAGATTGGCCAGCCAGGAGGAATGTTTGATTGGAAATATAATCTCAGACTCAATTAATTTGGCTAGTTCCTTCTACATGAGAGGTTCAATCATTGGGTTGATAGGTCTCTATTTTTGTGTGATTTACCTAACACCTTCTTCTAATTCAATGGTGTGTTGGGCAAGTCTTGGGTCGAAACCCTTCAAATCACTATAATCCCAAGTGAAAACATGAGCAAACTCCTGACACAACAAAATGAAAGTCTACCTTTCTTGAATCATGCAGACTTTTCCAAGTGCAAGCAAATTATCCTTAAAGATCTCAACCTTCTCATAATTCTCCTCCTTAGTTGTGATGCATGCCTTATCACTTCTTAATTGGTCATCTCCATTAAAGATACTCTCTAGAGTGACCAAACCTTTAGGGAGCTTATTGTTCTTCAGTTGAACAATCTAGATGCCATATTGTTGTTACAGATTTGCCTAGTTCTTTATAACAAACTTAGCTTCTTCCTACAAGAAGAATGTTATTTGTTGGTCATTATTGAAAACTTTCCAGTTTGTAATGTTTTCAGGGACAGAGGGCCAAACTACCACCTTCAAGTAGTGTGAATTGTAGTCTCAACTTATCTACCTAGAAACATCAAACTGAGCACCAATTACTACTAGCCTATCCACTTATTTGTTCTGCTCTCTGGGAATGAAGGCAATATTGAAAGCAAGGAAATATTCCACCAAGTCTTAGACCCTATGCTTGTAGGACTTCAACAAAGAATTTTTTGTTAGATTCTGGCCTCTCACTTGATTTACAATTAGCTCACTATCACCCAAAACTTGTAACTCCTTGATTCCTCTTTTCCTTACCCATTCTAGACCATGGATAAGGGACTCATATTCTACAACATTTCTTTTGCAAGAAAATTGGAAATAGAAAGCCAAAAAGTATCTCTCCTTTGAAGGGGAGACTAACATCACTCCACCACCAACTCCCAACCTACTTTTGGAACCATCAAAGTATAACTTCCATAGACCTAAGTCCTCTTAGCTTGCCTTCATTATATTTGGTATGAAGGTACCCTCTTTATGTATGTAGTAGACTTCAAGGCCTGCCTCCTCTATGAACTTGTAAGGGTCATGCTCAAAGTTATCACTTCCCCATTCATCCAAGAGTAGGTCTTCAACTCCTTCAAGAGTAGAGGACAAAGATTGGTCTATTTGGGACTCTTCTTGGCTGATAATGGTGTAGTTGACATTCATTGCCTTAAGCAAATATGCTTCTAGATGGTCCCTATGGAGTGGCTCAAATTCAATCTTTACCTTGGTCCCATACTTGGTTCTAAAAACTAGATAGGACTAATTCACTATTAGATAGCCACCTATCTTGGATGTGAAGTCCCTGGATAAGCAAATGGTGAAATAAAGAGGAACATATGCCACTACTGTATCATGGGGAACTGAGAATGTTGGGCAAGCATGTAATGTCAAGCTCAAACCCTTCATTATCCCAACTATATTTTTAGGTGTCCCATCTAGTTGCAAGACTCCCTTATTCATCTCTTCATATTTCAGTCCTAGCTTGTTAGCTATGCACTTAGGTATTACTGAGGTACTAGCCCCACTGTTAATGATGTAGTTGTGCACCAAGAAATATCTTATGACCAAGGACACATAGAAAGGGGGAATTTTCCCTTCTTTCTTGACTTGGCCTGAGGTGGAAGGTTGTCCATTCATCATCAAGACATTATTAGTCCTTGCTAGGATAGCTCATCAATCCAGCTCATGTAATTCCCTTTGTATCATGTCTTTTTGTCCTAGTAGAGACAATGAATCCCATAAGGAGATGTTCATATGAAACTTCTTCATCTGGTCCACCATATTGACTTGAGGACTGCCTCCCTTTAAGCTTTCTTTGGGGCTAATTCTAACCTGAGGTGCAGGCTGAGGGGCTGAAGGTACAAATGGTGGTCTAAAGTTTGGGACCCTCTAATTTTCCTATGATGAGGAAGGCATTGCTGATGTTTGTGTATCAATCTAAGTTTATCTTATTGTTCTCCTTTTAAATATTGTGTTGGCTACAACATAGTCAACCTGATTGTCTACAGCACCCACATAATTGATTGCATAGAACTCACCTTCCAAGTGATTCATAAGAGTAGAGTCAGGCTAACTTTGATTGTTGCTTGTGTTGGGTTGAATTGGAGCCTCAAAGACCTAGGAATGAGTAGCTACCTAATTATCTTGCACATTTGGGTAATAACCCATTATCTTATTTATAGAAACAACTTGCTCCTAACCATATCCCATGGTTGAACAACTTGGATGTTCCTACACTAGATTATTTTAAATGGGCACCATGACCTTAGATGATGAAAGGGGGCCTGGGTTATAGCCTTGGAAAGGTCTAGTCTGAGTAAGCTATCCCTATCCTTGATTGTAATTTTGGAAAGGGGGTCTTGGAGCTTGACCATACTGTTGGTATCCTTAGTTTGGTCTATTGCTTTGAGCTTACTACCTTTTAAGAGCTATAAGTTTGTTCAACATACTCTGCAACAGACTCTTAACTTCATAAAGCTCAATGGATGGAGCAGTAGCTAGTTTCTCTATGCTAGGCAAAGGAGCTAATGTAGGAATAGTGATTTGAATTGGAGGTAACATTTCTAGGAAAAGTGGCATATGGGGTTTAGGGGCTATTTTCCCAGGTTACACTAAGCAATTTTTAGTTGCTATAACTATATCATAGGCAGTAGGAAGCACATGTCCCCCCATGGATTTTATCATAAAATTGATATCACTATTCAATTCTCTTAAATAATATAAGAAAGCATAGCTAGTATTCAGTCTTTACCAGAATGGGGATTCTATCCCATGTCTTATGGAACTAAGTGTTGAAATCTTGGATGTATTCATGTGGGGCTCTTTTCATGGTAGTCATTTGCTCAGTAAGTGAAAGGTGGTCACTCTTCTCTTCAAAATGGTCTGTCAAGCGAATACCCAATTCATTCTAGGAATGGATTGAATTTATAGCCAAAGTCCCATACCAGTCAAGAGCTTTGCCCTTGAGAGACAATGCCAGCCATTTGATTGTGATATTTTCCTCCATGACATTGTGAATATTGTAGAGGTTAGCAATATTTCTAATGTGCTTGATGACTATAATGGTCCCCTCTCCATCAAAAGAAGGCACATTTTTGAGGGCTACTCCCAAAATTAGGTCATAACATGGGAGATTCAAGGGGCTCTAACCATGAAAATTTGCAAAGGGTAATGCCATAGCTAGGATGGGATGTAACTGTGGCCTTGTTACGTATGTGTTCCTTACAACAAGTTTGGGAGGGTGGTTTGCTAAATAAGGATGGGTCTTCTCAAACCTCAGTCTTTTTGCTGAGTTTAAAGGTAATTCAACAAATTTGAAAGGGATGCCCTTAGAAGCAGACCATGTGGTGACTTTAGGCATAGGAAGTCAGACTGGTCTTTGATTAGGAAATGAAGTTCTTACCAGTGGAGTCGCCAGATGTTGTAAATAGTTGATTTGTTGTAACAAGACCAACATCAATCTTGAAACCTTACTGAGTTGTAAAACTAGGTCCCATCAAGCATGCCAAAAATTGTTGATATAGTGGATTACACCTGAGGCAAGGAGGTTGAGCTCCTACCTTCCACACGTCAAAATGGAAACTCCCCTCTTGCCTATGGGATTGATGAATTTGGAGGGGAGAGTCTCTAGATAAGGGTTATCTCCCTTTGATGCATCTGAGTTATTCCAATAAGTGCTAATATAGGTATATAGATATATAATGGGGGGTGAAAAGGAAGAAGGATTACATGAAAACAAATCTAATCTAAAAGGGGTGATGCACCAAAATGATTTGACCTTCTCACACTCACACTTGAAATTAGACAAACACATATGTACACTTCAAACTGGTAGGAGGACTAGCCTACAAGAAAGCTTAATAGGGAGGCTTTAATGGAACACACAAAAAATAGAGACTCACCAAAGGTGCTATAGAAAGACACACTTTATAGTGGCTTCTTCTGTCTCTGCATTTTCAAACATAGCTCTCCTTGTCACTTGAAAAAATGGCACCTTATAGACACCATGTATGTTGGTGTTGAACCTGTGAAAGCATCAAGAAGCAATGACTAAACACAAACTGACACTCAGACATACATAGAGATATCTAACTAGAATAGAGGTAAAATGCATTTATTAATTTTTAGGTGAAAATTTGCTAGGGCTTCACCTTAAAAATGTGGAAGATGATTTCTCAAAATTAAAAGTCTCCAATATATAGAGGGAAAAAAGAGGCCTTTTGGCACCCTTTTTACAAGTGACCCATGTGCCTTTCAAGCATTGGGATGAGGAAGCTATCTAAATATAATGTCGTGTCAGCTCCTGTCAGGATTTGAATTTATGAGCCACACCATTTGCTTGCTCTTCATTGCATATTGAAGAAAAACAAGTCACACTACACTATTTGTGCCTCTTTGATGATCGCATGGTAGGTACTGTGTCAACCACTAAAATAACTTCATGAATCAATGCTTTCCTACGTCACTTAGATCACTTCATCTACTCCTATGCTTGGCCATTTTGCCTCCTCTTTTTCCTTAGGCTCTTTGTCTTTTTCTTGCTTTGTATTCTTTTGCTCCTTTAGCCTTCAAGGGCGATCTTATGGTGGGTCACTGCATTCTTTGGGCTCATTCCATAGTTGGTGTGCAAGCATTTTAAAAAAAATAATAGCTATTTTGTAGCTTTAAATTTGACATCCTCAAGCCTATCACCCTTGGACTCTCCTTCAACTCTTTGGTAGGTCACTCTTTTGGGTTGTTTACTCCAGGCCTTTTTCTACAGGCAAAAGTCTACAAGAATTGGTTGCTTTGATTTCCTTTATTTATCCTTCTCAAAAGGAAAAAAACCCTTCAACTTTTTGAGAATGGTCCATCATCCTCAGTGAGAGCCCCCCATAAGGGCATATACCTTTTAGGTGGGCTTCTTCCTTTGGGCCCTGTTACTACAACCTTTCAATGAATTCCTTTAGACTTTAGCAAAATTATGATGATTTACCTCTTTGGCTCCTTTTGAAAAGTTTCTTGCCCTCCACAAGGGCTCCTAAACCCAAGACTACCCTCCATGAGGGTACCTATCCTTTGGCCTTGAGACACATCCTTGAACCAAGATGTTGAGCCAACCCATTGAATCAAAAAGGTTCAATGGTTCAATTAGTTCAACGGTTCAAGGCTGCACACTGAGCTGATTGAACCAAGCCAATAATCTATTCATTTGTACCACTTGTTGAACCATTTTCTTGAATCAATCCATTTAACCATTCACTTGAACCAATCCATTGAACCATTCACTTGAACTAGTTCAACGGTTCAATGTTGCACATTGATAAACTTATCAATGGACTGGTAGACTGAAACAAGTGATGAACCATTTGTTTGAACCTGTTGATGAACCTGCTAAAGTGTTGAGCTAATTTGAAGAATTGAACTAAGCTGATGAACCAAGGCATTTGAACTTTGTCGATGAACTTAAGTGATGAATTGGAGGCATTAAACCAAGCCAATTGAACCAAGTGATGAACTCGTCGATTGAACCAAGGCATTGAACTAGTTCAACGATTCAAAAGTGCCAACTCTTCTTATGATTTTCTTTAGACAAGATCCCAAAGAAGCTTTGTAAAAGCTAATACTCTTTGAAACTAATTTTTTATTTGCCAAGGATTACACCGGTTGAGTCTGTAGATAAACTTGGACCTGTGCAAAATCAAAAAAATGAATTGACATAGAATAATAGGGGAAGAAGGGGACCGATTTTTGGCCTATTGGGCAAAAAATTGTCAACAGATACACTAAGAAAACAAGAAAAATAACTTCTTATATCAAAAAAACATGTTTTTTTACTAAATTTCAAGATTGAGGGAGTTTGAAAGGTTTGGTAGTATGTCAATATTAGGACACCAAGATTTCAAGGGATTTTTATAAGAGAGTAAAGCGTCACTTGAAATCATTTAATGAGATAAATATAGTGAATAAGGGAAGTTATAACTCCTTAATAATAGAGATGTGTGTGTGTGTGTGTGTGTGTGTGTGTGTGTGTGTGTGTGTGTGTGTGTGTGTGTGTGTGTGTGTGTGTGTGTGTGTGTGTGTGTGTGTGTGTGTGTGTGTGAGTGAGTGAGTGAGAGAGAGAGAGAGAGAGAGAGAGAGAGAGAGAGAGAGAGAGAGAGAGAGAGAGAGAGAGAGAGAGAGAGAGAGAGAGAGAGAGAGAGAGAGAGAGAGAGAGAGAGAGAGAGAGAGAGAGAGAGAAGTGATGATTATAGAGTGTTAGTGAAGATCTAAGATATTTTTGAGTAGATGTATGCTCATGTAACCCAATCAGAGAGAGAGAGAGAGAGAGAGAGAGAGAGAGAGAGAGAGAGAGAGAGAGAGAGAGAGAGAGAGAGAGAGAGAGAGAGAGAGAGAGAGAGAGAGAGAGAGAGAGAGAGAGAAGTGATGATTATAGAGTGTTAGTGAAGATCTAAGATATTTTTGAGTAGATGTATGCTCATGTAACCCAATCAATGGACTAAGGAGAGTCTTATTCATAGTCATAAAGGAAAAGTATAGTGTGTGTATATGTGTAAATCTCTATAACACAATTAAACCTCAATAAAGAAAACATTTTAGTTTCCATTTTTGAGTCTTTTGTTTACATATGTGTCCTTGAGAGTGAGTAGTGTAACATTTTTTGAGGAGTAATACAACTATTCACTTATCCCCTCATTCCCATCAGCATCACATCTAAGATCATTCCATTATTAATATAAAATTGATCTAACATTTATTTTTCACAAAAATATAATGATAATTTAAAAACATTTATATAAATCAAGAATTCATTAGAGCATTCATTTTAGCATTAAAGTTCATGTTAGCAACACACTGCATTGCATTAGTTTACCTATTTAATGAATTAATATAATAATTAAACTTTTGTTTTAAATATTATACACCATTGAAGTACATGCTTAATATCAAGATATATTAGTGATTCCATGGCTTAGTGTAGGCCCTAAAACACATGTTATTTTCCTTATAATTTTAGATTCACTTACCCAATTAAAGCAATAAGTGTATTTTTTCAATGATCTAAACAAAGTTTCAAAAAACTAAGTGAGGTTTTTAGAGCCCCAAATTTTATGAACACAATCATAAAAAAAGTATTTCACATGGCTAACACCTTATAGAAACATGGAATTGATAGTTTGGACATCCCAAAAGAATAAATTGATGATTGGATTTCAAGGTTATTTATCGTCTTGCCATAAAAACTTTGTCTTCACTATTAGACTTTGATGACTATCACTAGATCCCTTGATATTCAAGAAACATTTTGAAAAACTCATATTTATTTATTTATCTAGTTTTTAAGAATTAATTAGGACTCATTAATCATTTTAAATCTATTTCAGACCTAGTTAAATGCATATGGGTATTTATATTGAAATTTGACAAGGTTCTCTATTTTAGACATCACAAAAGTGTAACTTGATGGTTTGGACAAGAGAATCTATTTGTCATGAGTTTTTAAGGTTATTTTTTGTCTTACCATAAAAACCTAATTTTAGTTATTAGACATTGACAATTGTCACTGGATCTCCTGATATTCAAGATAGATTCATAAACCCTTCTTTTGTCTTTATTTATCTAGTTTTGAAAAATTAATTAGGTCTCATTTACTATTTTAAGTCTATTTTAGGAATAGTGAAATATGTTAGGACTAATTTACTATTTTAAATTTATTTTAAGCTTTCTTTAGACATTTTCATCATCAACAACAACATGCTACGATCATATCCCTTTTGATTATCTCCTTCATCATATTTTTTTCAAAAATCATTTATAGTAAATATACACAATATCATGATTCAAGTTTTGAAGGGAAAAAATATAAATTGAAACATAATTTTGATTTTACTTCATAAAAACAAATGAGATTAAACTTCTTTGTGGATAAAATTATATATGTTTACAAAAACCTTAAGAAAAATGAAATGTTAGGGATTTTTTTTTCAAACCCTAAGTTTGTATGTTGAAAAAATATAGCACTAGGTTTTAATATATGGAATGCCAAAGAGTTTAACACAAAATACAAAAAAATTTAACAAAAAAATAAAAAATATATATATTAATGTAATCATATGATATAAAAGTCAGACAAAACTTAGACAATAACAAAAATAGGGCCCTTTCAAAATGTTTATTTTGTTGTTTATTATTTTTTATCTAACTTATTAAAAATAAATGAATATATATTCATCTTAATATGCTTTTGTTAGATTTTTTTTTAAATATATGGTGTGATTTGATAAAAACATGGGTCAAAGTTGTATTTATATCCCTCTCTTTATTCAAGGATTTGGAGGTTCATTTGGATAAATTCTTGGCTTTTGTGGAATAAATTTAGGAGCTCACTATGGCACCTAATAATTCAATAAGGCATGTCCCTATGGTGAACATTACGTCTATGAGATATTCCTATTATCTCTAGGGATGCTGTTGGATCATTTCTCCTTGGCCAAGGTGTAGAATGCATCTTGACTCTAAACATGTTCTTTGGGGGTGGCAGGGGTTTTCCACCCCCTATGTGAGATTTGGTCATGGAAATTAAGTTGGGAAATGTGGAGGCAGTAGATGTTGGGATTGGTCCATGTTTAAAATTAAGGAGTGTGTTAGAATCAAGTGCAAAGGTGGTCTTTAGTGTTTTAGAAGTAGTGACATTAGACAAAGTGGCAATGAATAATACTAGTAGTGGCCTTGTTGGTCTTGTGGTGGTAGAGGAGAACTGGGAGGTCTTTCTTAGGGAGATGTAGTTCAAACCTCATTTCTTTGCTCTCAATTGGTTTGGTTTTTTTATAAGGTTTTCTTGATACTAATGGATATTTATGTACTAATTATTGCATGGTTTATACTGGTTAGGATTAAATGTAGTAGTTGTTTACTAGGTCTTATTTTGGCATTAGCCTATGATGGTAGTTTTATAATTCCAATTCCCTCATGGATTTTATTTGAGGCAAATGAGGTTTTTGGCTCAATATGTACTATGGGTGAGTGTCCCATTTTAACCCTCAATTATCTATAAAAATGAATATTTTTTTGCCTTAATATGACTTTGGGATTTTTTTTAATCTA
The DNA here is from genome assembly GCA_037957365.1 of Torreya grandis. NCBI lineage: Eukaryota > Viridiplantae > Streptophyta > Pinopsida > Cupressales > Taxaceae > Torreya > Torreya grandis. The sequence goes on from JARHVA010006858.1 coordinate 392,218, forward strand.
TGGTATGCTCTGATGCAAAACATGATTTAAGTGTGTTAAATTTATTATGTTGACTTTTCACAGATTTGGGTCAAAATAAAAATTTTAGAGGGTGTTTTTTAAAATATGCATGTGTAGACACATAAGTTAACATTTAAGCTTATGATTGGATTTCATGTGCCTAACACTCCTATAAACATGGACTCAATATATTGGACATCCCAAAAGAATAATTTGATGACTAGCTTTCAAGGTTATTTTCTGTTTTGCCACTAAAAATTTGTTTTTACTATCAAACTTTGGTGAATGTCACCAGATCCCTTGATATTCAAAGATACATTCCTAAAAAATCATATTAAATTTATTGTTCTAGTTTTGTAAAATTAATTAGGTCTCAATTGTCATTTTAAATCTATTTTAGACTTTACATGTGTATGGGTATTTGTATTACAATTTGACAAGATTATCTATTTTTTATATTGTACACCATTGAGGGTCTTTATGAATATCAAGATATCTCAATGATTTCATGGTGTAGTGTAGGACCCATATATATACATACATACATACATATATATATATATATATATATATATATATATATACATATATACATATATATATATATATATATATACATATATATATATATATATACATATATATATGTATATATATATACATATATATATATGTGTATATATATATATATATATACATATATATATGTATATATATATATATGTATATATATATATATATACATATATATATGTATACATATATATATATGTATACATATATATATGTATATATGTATATACATATATGTATATATATATATATACATATATATACATATATATATATACATATATATATATATACATATATATATATATATATACATATATATATATATACATATATACATATATATATATATACATATATATATATACATATATATATATATACATATATATATATACATATATATATATATATATACATATATATATATATACATATATATATATATACATATATGTATATATATATATATATATATATATATATATATATATATATATACATACATATATATATATATATATATATATATATATATATATATATGTATATATATATTTAGTTTCCCAATTAGGAAAAAGATAAGAAATGCATTTTTCTAATGATAAAAAAAAAGTTTCAAAAACTTGAGAAAGGTTTTATGTGCCTTAAATTTGAAAAACATAATCATAATAAAATAATTCACATAAAATTTCCTATAAAAATAGACTTGATATTTTAGACATCACAAAATCATAACTTGATGGTTTAGATAAGGTCCTTTATTTGTCATGAGTTTTCAAGGTTCTTTGTTATCTTTCCAAAAAACCTAGTTTTAATTATCAGACTATGACAATTGTCACTAGATCTTCTTACATTAAAAATGCATTCATAAATCCTCCTTTTATCTTTATTTCTCTCATTTTGAAAAATTAATTAGTTCTCATTTATTTTTTTAAGTCTCTTTTAGGCTAAGTTAAATATGTTAGGACTAATTTACTATTTTAAATATATTTTAGGCTTAGTTAAGTCATTTTCATCATCAAAAACATTGATACTATCATATCCATTTTATTTATATTCTTGAATATATTTCTTATTATTGATACTCAACTACCCCTATTCCTATAATGGGAACCTTCATATTTGATTTTTTTCGAAATGCCTAAGTGTCAAGTTTGATAAGTCATTTAGTTACATAAAAGTCCAATTTAATACTTCCTATCAATTCCTAGTTAAAAATTCATCTTACAATATATATTAACATCTATAAATATTTTTATTATTACAATTTATAAGTTTTCTCTAAATTTCAATGAATTATTAACCATAATTTTTTTGAAACATGCAGATAAGCTTCACCAAGAGTATTCAGTTTGGTTCCCAAATTAGCATGAACACCTTAAAGCTTCATGGGAATTTCATCTAACTATACTTATATTTTGTTTAAAGCATTTAATTATGTAAGTTTCACTTTAAACTTATTATAATTTACCTATGATAACACTTAGACATTTTGCAAGTCTAACTTTGCTTCTTGGGTGACTTTGTAGGATGTCAACTTAAAAGTAGCAGTTTGTGACATCTTGTAGGATGTCAAATTATAGACAAGATTATAAAATGAACACTCACTCTAAAACATGCCACTTGTCACCATAGTGATAATCTGAGACATAAATCTTTACTATTAGAACTTAAACCTATGCCATTAGCTGAAAGAAAGGTACTCCATGTAGGACACTTGGAGTAAATCTACCAGTTTTGAAATATACCACATGGTGTGATCCTGAGATTTCACAAAGGAAATATATATTGGAGTTAAAATCCATGGGATATGTTTCAAGATATTTTTTATCCCAAAGAAGTTCAGTCAAATCCAAGTTATCACATGTCTTGACATATCCCATAGTCCACGATATGATGCCATGAGTCCTAATCATAATCTGAACAACCTTTCAAGATTCCATGTACTTATTTTAAATACACCTTAGATAAAATCATGAAGGCATATGAAATGTTAGATCCTTTTCTCATGAGAGTCCACTGAGAGAACATGTGGAAACTCCCAAGCCATTTGATCAATATTGATGATACATAGCTATCTAAAGACTCATTGATAACCTATACATGTCTACACCACATTGTATTTGATATAAATCTCATGAGACCCTTTTGAGAGAAATATGTATCCCCATAAAAATTATGAGATGACGACACATACTTCCTTCATATTGACACATGGAAGCTCTCAAGACATTAGATCCAATGCTTGCGAGACCCTTTCGATACTAACATGTGAAAGCTCCTAAACTATCTAATCTAAAGATCAATGAAATCCATCTATCTAACCCCTTTTTGAGAATGACATGTAATAAAAGAGTGAAGAGAATATTTTGATGATGACATGTGTCCCCACTAAACTCATGCAATGATGACACTAATCATACTCACATTACTTCTATCTAAAGAACCACTTGATCACCTTTGAGAGCCCATCGAGATGACATGCATCTCATTACATTGAATAGTCTACAAGATGACTCCATGTAATTCCTTTAGATAAACATGTGGAGGCATCCAAAACATCAAATCTAAGGCTTGTGAGAGTCTTTTGAGACCAACATATTGAATCTCTTAGACCATCTAATCTAAGATCAATGGTGTATAACTGTCCAAGCCCTTTTCAAGAATGACAAGTGGTAAAAGAGTGAATATAAGATGACACTTATCATATCCATGTGATGATAATACTTTTTATACTCATGCTTATTCTATCTAAAGAACCATTTGATCACCTCTAAGAGCTCATTGAGATGACACATGCCCTATTACATCTAGTAATCTACAAGATGGTATTGAGTCCTATCCCTATAATGTTACACTAGAGATGGATAGATTACCTTTAAGAGTGACATGTGGCTCCCTCTAAACCACACATTTAACATATAGTTTCCAAAAATGGTTGAGACCAATCATAAAGTGACACCTATCTAAGTAAGTCCCTAACTATTTGTGAGAGAGACACATGACACTCACATAATTGACCAAATTATAGGGCCTCACCCTAGAAATCACCATGAATAAAATGATGCCATGTGGCATTGAGAAAATAAGTTATCACATAGATCCATATCCTAAGAGATTGTAACCAACTAGGAGATGCCATGTGTCCATATTCTAACTAAATAAATAGGCCCTATAGGCCCCCACTTTAGGCTACTCCAAATGGGCAAGGCATGTGTCCAAGATTTGAGTAAGGGGAGTCAAGAGAACAACCTAACCCTTCATAAACACTTCTAATTTCCTCTACATATATTAAATAAGTAGTAGAAACAATAATAACAAGCAACACAACTGCCCTGAGGCCATTAAGGATATTTAGTTATGTATTTTATTTTAAAATATGGAATATTCCATTATATTTTGAAAATTTGGCCACCTTTTTATATTTGGAATCCATCTTTGGGCCCAATTGAGCACATATTAGGCATTCTTGAAGCCTATAAATATGGGTCTTCCCCACATATTGTAAATAAGAAATAACTATTTGCAAGAAGCAATACAAGAGAGCTAAAGAATTTATGAGATTGTCTATAGTGCTTAATTATGTGTTTTGTGTTATTATTCCTCAAGCTTTAGATGTCTAATTATTTCCTTTCTTCAGGATAATTTGGTAGTTTTATTTTATTTATGCATCTTCTATTTTGAGTTTAATGCTAGGTTGACTAATTTGTAAGTATACTTGCTTTGCTTTGTCTCATTTACTACTAGATGTGTTGGGTAATTTACCATAAATGAGTTATCATTATGAAATGTATTCTATTCGATATATGCATTCCCTTCCCTTAGAAGCTTCAAATTCATCTATTCATATTTGAGCACTATGCTAGGGCTAGTAGATGTTAGTTTCATGTGATTTGCTTTATAAGTTAGCACAATTGGCATCTTCTTTCATCTTAAACACAACTTTTTTGCCCTACCCTATTCTCTCTTGGATCTTCCCATGAATCACTTTAGCTTAGATCATGTTGTATATTACCATCATTCATTTCTATTTTGGGAATTAATTGGCAAACATTAAGATAATTCACAAAGATTGGCAAGAAAATTATGTCACTTCACATATATGTGTTGTCCCTATAGTAGGTTCTACTTGTAAACATCGACATGGTGATCACATCTCTACCATTTATTTTATTCCCAGTAATAATTATATAAAAAACTCAAGCCCCAAGTCATTTTAGGACTTTAAATTAAGTTTGTAATTTCCCCTTTGTTCCCTAGTGACACAGGGAGCACTAAAAGTGCATCAACAAGGATGGAAAAGTTTGGTGCTAGAAGGAGGGCCCTATGCAACTATTTTCATACATATTTATTGAATTTTAATGTACTTCATTGTATACTTATTTAATTATTTCAAATTACATGAATACTATCAAATAACACTAAGCATCTACATTCTTTACATAAATCTTTGCATTATTTGAAAGATTTCATAAAAATTAGTGTTTGTTTGTGCAAATTTGACAAAATAATCTAGATCTTTGCTTAAATTCATGCAAAGATAGGTTAAATACCCCATTCTTTGCACATATTAGAGGTTATTTTGAACATCTGTGTAAATTTTGGTATAAACTAGCTAAAGAATCTAAATATTTGTGCAAATATAATTCTCTAAGATGTTATTCATACTAGATGTAAGAATTTAAGATATTAATTATTCTATTTCATTTATATTTAAGTAAATATTTGAATAATTTTGTGTATTAAGGCATTTTAAATGACTCTAATGCTTTATGATTGGTGAATGGACATGTATTTACTTTGAAATGTTGGTTTAACACTAATCTTTACAAGTTTTAGTGCAAAGATAACAAATATTTGTATAGGTCTTGAGAAATTTGAGATTTCTCAACCTAGATTTTCAAAGATGAAGGCACAGATACTTGATCTAGTCTTTAATATGCTATATTCATCAATATTTGTGGTATTTAGAGGCTATCTTTGTAGTTCATTTACTCTTAGCACCCATTTCACATCTTAGAGTTGCCTAAGATTTGATCTAGCTCATGATTTGATCTTAGCATCCCTTTAATATCTCTAGAAACCCATAAGAAATTGAGGGCAGATAAATGTAGATGTATAAAGTCTAGGACTCAACACAATTCTCTATCAAACTAGAATTTGTAACCACTTTATGCCAGTCATGGTCTGGTTGGTTGGTTCACCCATTAACATCTCTAGAGTCATGCATAATTTGCCAAGAAATATAGAGAAGTATCTACCTCTATTTATCCCTACTAGTAGGGTGATGGTTGAGGAACATATAAATTCTGGCAAAGTGTCTTTGAGGTTTCTTAATGTCATTCATGAGGATGTGGCATATCACCTCTTTATTTTTACATTTCAATACATCAAATATGATTAGTTCCTTAACTTACCTAAGAATTCCATCATGGGATGGAATCAATGTAGTGACACCTTTATAGACTAGTTTTATTGGGATGTACCAATAGTTTACCACCTTGAAGAGGGACCCAAAGGAACTAGTAAGGACATTTATCACTAGATTCCAAAATATGTACACCCTAACTTCCCCACCATATAAGCCTATATATGAATTAGATTTGGATATATACAAGAATACTTTGGATCCTATGACAACCATTTTTCTAAGGAGAGTTGTGGGTATTGACATGTTGCCTTTAGCCTATGCTAAAGTTATACATAACGATGAGTAAATGCATCCTCAAAGAAACTCTACCTTTTATATTCCCAAATTTGATCCAACTATGCCTACTCTAAACATCATCCCTAACATGAATCAAAACCATCACACTTTGAACAAATTACTAGTGCTTAACCAATTACATTTGAGTCATACCACACCTAACCAATAGCTTGGATTCTTTAACCAAGTCAGTGTTGAGACACACCCCTAGAATAATAAAGCTATGGTTCTTTTAAACAACACCAATGTCTAATATACCATTTATAATAAGAGCCCAAAACCTTTAAAGGGAGAGTTAGACTCAATCTAAAAAATTATCCAAGAACTTGCCAATCATTTCTTGGATCTTAAGAAGCAAATCAGAAACACTGATGAGATCTCTAATAGAAACTATGATTTCCAAAGATACAACAAACCTTTGAATAGGTCTAATAATAATAGTGAGTCTCCTTTGAGTAAATTTCCTAAAATCAACATCTATGAGATGGCCTTACCTAATCAGTGTCAAGTGCATAATACCATTAGACATGGATTACTAGATTGTGTTGAGTTATACCATGCATTTGAATCCATATAGAGCCAAATGGAGAGATTAAACATTAGTTCCAATGATAAAAACAATGTGAAAGGACTTGATAACCCCAATGAGTCCCCTAGAGAACTTGAATCAGTCTTCATGGTTGAGACTTATGACTTTCCCAGCCAAGATGAGAATGAACCTAAGGATAATGTCGAAGAGTCACATGTTTTCCAATAGTTCTAGTAAAGCAACTACACCTTAAGAAGAAAAGGATAGAACCCACCATTTACAACCTCCACACCACCTAATCAACTTGACACACCCCCTAATAGCAAGAAAAATAATAAATCTCCACACCTTAATAGTAAAGAGAGTCAACTAGTAATCAATACCCCCTACACAACATCAAAAAGTGGATATAATATACTAGAAGACATAATGATAATTAAGGTTAATATAACATTACATGAGCTCACATAAATCACTGAATAACATGATTTTTTATTGAAATCCTTGAATGAAAATCCTAGTTCTAGCAAGGATAAACAATCTCATACCAATGTAGTGGTATAAAAAAGTTAGCATGAGGTTCCTCCATTCCTGCTAACTATTAGAATATTTGGCAAAAACCTACATAATTATTTACTTGATTCTAGTGACTAAGCTAATATTATGCCTCTAAGAATATATGAAAATCTAGGGTTAAACCTAGTCAAATATGAGAAAGTGGTAGTATAGTTAGACAAGTCAAGGGTAAAGTTAATTGGTGAATTGTTGAATATCCACATGCACCTAGCTCAAGAGTGTTAGATACAATAGTTCATCAACATCTAGGCTATGGACATTCCTAAAGCTTATGGGTTTTTACTTAGTCATGACTAGACTAAATCCTTTAATGAATATTGTCCACATATTATTCTCACATGTGGTTACTTTGGTGAGGGATCCCCAATCAGATCAGGATAGATAGGGAACCCAAGATGAAGTATATGATTATAGAGTACAACATTAAGAATGAAAAGGTAAATTAACAGTCCTCTAATTGAGGTGTGTATAGTTTGGAAACTAATAATATTGATGTAGGTGATGGTGTGAAGGAAGAAAGTGAAGGACATTGGACATTGCATTTCGATGGTACATGAGCCAAACAAGGCTCAAGTGTTGGAATTGTCTTAAGAAATTTTGAAGTCAAAGAGTATCTTGACTCTTATCAATTATATCTATCTTGCACTAAAAATTTAATATAATATGAAGCTCTTATTTTAGGACTTTAATTGACAGTTAAACACAAGGTCAAAGAACTATTAGTTTATGGTGATTCAGAGTTAGTTGTTAATCAAATTAGAAGTAGATATCAGTGCAAACTTTTTTATTTAAGAAAGTATAAGTTTAGAGCATGGAATTTAATTAAGTACTTAGACTCATTCAATATTATTTCACTTCCCAAGGAATAAAATTAGTTGGTTGATGCTCTAGCTTTAGCAATAGCTAACTTAGTGCCAATAAAAGCCATAAACCTACAATAATTCACTATGGAGATCATTTCATGCCCCTTTATGCCAAATAACAAAAATCACTTCCAATGCTTTGATGATGACCAATATATAATAAAATTATTATGAAATATTGGCATATTTGAGTCTCATATCATTAATGAATAGGATGAAGGTTTTGAAACAAGCTCAAAGGTAAACAAACATGGAGTGACCTAGCTTAAAGAGAATTGAATCCCCAAGGGGATGATATCCTTGGAGAGAATGTTTAACTTGGACAAACAAGGTATTGAAGATAAGCAACCCAAATTGAGTGGGAAGGACTACAAGTAAGTGAATTTAGGAGATCATGGAAATAAACAAAATTTCAACATTCATCTTATTTTCACCAATGAAAAATTGAAGGAAACCACCCTCTTAAATAAGTTCAAGGACATTATTTCATGGTCATATGATGACCTAAAGATCTTTGACACTAGTGTGATTACCCATACTATCTTGTTAAAGGAAGCCTACAAACATTTTAGGCAAAGGCAAAGACTAGTATATCTAGTAGTGGAACAATTGATTTACAAAGAATTAAAGAAGTTTAGTTATGCAATGAGAATTTTCCCTGTAATCACTCAACATGGGTGGCCAATATTGTACTGGTTTGAAATAAAAATAGAGAGATTAGACTTTGTGTTGTTTTATGGAACCTGAACAGATCTTATAAGAAAGATAATTATCCTTTGTCATATTTAGATGAAGTCATACAATTAGTAAGTGGATTTTGAATGATGTCATTCATGGATGGATTTTCAAGATACAACTAGGTATTGGTAAATAAATATTATAGAATGAAGATTAACTTCACAAGCAAGTGGGGAATGTTTCCTTACAAATGGATACCATTTTGGCTCATCAACATAGGAGAAAGTTTATAGTGAGCAATGGACCATGCTTTCCATGGATTAATTGGTAAGTGAATTATCATTTACATGGATTATCTATCTATGTTTTATAAAAATAAGGGATATCATATAATGCATGTAGAATAAGTGTTGGAAAGGTGTAGAAGGTATGGCATCTCCTTAAACCCTAAAAAAATCATCTTTTATGTGACTGCAGGTAAGTTAGTAGTAAAAGTGATCACTAAATAAGGTATGACCATAGATATTGATATAATCAATCCAATTTATAAATTATAACTTCTGAATAGATAAAAAGAGTTAAAATCTTTATTTGGTAAAATCAACTTTGTAATAAAGTTTATTTTTGGTTTTGAAGAAATAGTGAGACCACTCAACACTATGCTAAAGAAGGATGTAAAGATAGAGTGGACACTTGAAGAAAATAAGGCCTTTCAATACATCAAGGATGTTATTTTTAAAGCCCCTATCTTGATAATTCATAATTTTAGTATCGATTTCTATTGGTACTCTTTTATTTTTGACCATACTATTATTGTTGTCTTAACACAGAAGGAAGATGACAAAGAGTACCCTATAGCCTTTATGAGTACCAACTTGAAGAATGTAAAGATAAACTATCCTATTTTTGATAAGTAAGATTATTCACTGGTGAAGGATGTAAATAAATTAAGGCACTACATCCTACAGAAGAAGACCTATTCCAAAGTGTCTAACCTAGTTGTCAAACTGATGCTAGGATAAAATGAACATGGGGAAAGAAGAAGGAAGTGGATGACCAAGATTTAGTAATATGACTTAGAAATTAAATTTCTTAAGTTAGTAAGATGGAAAGGTCTTATTCAAATCTTTTCAAACATTGATCCTCATATTTATGTTTTACAAGTAGAGGCAAATCAAGTACTTAGTTGAGATTGGTACAAGGACATCATCAACTACTTATTACATGGAAGGTGGCCTCCACACCTGAAGAGAAAACAAAAGAGATCCCTCACACTAATATCATCCCACTTTATGATCAAAATAAGAGTCATTTATATAAATATCTATGAAGTAATATACATAAAGTGTGTTTCCAAAGATAAAGCCACTAAAATCATGGATAGTTTTCATGATAAGTTAGGAATCATACACCCTTCAAGTTGTACCACTACACATAATTTATTGAGGGTTGGATATTATTGGTTGACTATCTTCAAGGATGCATGTGCCCATGTGTGAGCTTGTCAAAAAATTTAAGTATTTGACCAAATAGAAGTGAAGGTAGCCATGCCTTTTAAACTTGTTATTGAAGCAAAACCATTTGCACAATGGGGCCTCAACTTTATGGGAGTTATCAACTCTAACTCTTTGATGGTACATGAATTTGTACTCACATCTATATACCATTATATAAATTGAACTAAAGTGGTATCCATAACGAATAATAAAACAATAGACATCATCAAGTTCATGGAAGAAAACATTATCACTCACTTTGGGACACCCTTGTCCCTAGCATGTGATAATGGCCTAGCCTTTACATCAAGTAAATTCACTAAATATGACTATAATAACCATATATTTATCAAGTCTACATCAACTATTACCCTTAGGGTAATAGAGTTGTAGAATCAACCAACAAGAACTAGATGAATGCTATCAAGAAATCCATGGAAAAGAATCTGAGAGAATGATAGTCCTTACTAAAATTTGCTCTATGAGTAGATAAGACTAGATAAAAATAGGAACTAAAGGCATCCCCATTCTTTCTATATTATGGGAAACAACCTATAATTCTCATCACATTGAAGATGCCTACATATGATTTCATGACTAAGTACATGGAGGATGATGAGAGAGTGTTGTCCTAGATCCTAAACATCATCTAGATGGAATAAGTGAGAGATAAATATTTAAAAAAATGTAGAAAACATTAGGATGTGGTACAAATATGATTTGACAAAGCCCATGAAAAAAGGGAGAACACGATAAGTTCACTCTCCTTTGAATGCTCTAGACAAGAATTATTTTGGCTCAATTTATGTTAACCTAGTCTTAAAAGAGGAAGAAGGGATTGTTGATTATAAAAAATTAGTGGTCTAAATTTTGGAAGCCCCTAACATTTTTCCAATTAAAAAAAATTGGGAGGGGTTAATTATAAATTGGTTTTCTTATAAAGATATTAGGTTATTTTGATGTTGTAATATAGTTTAGGTGATTGAGAATTTTATTAAATGAGAGTTTGAACCTACTTATACCATCATATTGTCATTTAAATTCACTAAATTAATTGTCTAGGTAGAACTTATTACCTAAAAGTGGGTAGCATTCAGTTATGTCTTGACACAATCCTTAAACCTAGATGATTTTGGTTCCCAACCATTCTAATTTATGAATGTGTGTGTGTGTGTGTGTGTGTGTGTGTGTGTGTGTGTGTGTGTGTGTGTGTGTGTGTGTGTGTGTGTGTGTGTGTGTGTGTGTGTGATACACCAATTAATTGAAATCATAAACTGATTCATATTTCATGAATGGTTATTTAGGCAATCTCTACTAGGTCTATGGATGCTTATATGGTACTAGATCAAAGCCTGGAGTGGAGTCAAAGCTATCACTATCAGGGCTATGGACACCTTGTTGGCAATTGAGCAATTCCCAAACCATCCTTAATTAGACAAAACATAATTATTACTTAAATCTAAAGAATGTTTAGACCATTTCATACCTTAATGTCTTGAATCTTGAAGATTAACATTTTTGAAACCAATGGTCATGGTCAATGACATCAAAGCACACACGTAGTATGTTTGTCTACAAGATTTAAACTTTATTTCCATATTATGAGCTTTCATTAGTTCTAAAATGTAGTTTTGATGTAACTAAAAATCATAATGAGACGACTATTTTTTTATTCATCTTTGAACATTGGATATGGATTCTAACATTTTACAATGTTTCCCCATAGAGGTCTCCATTTATTAATACTAAACTACCCCCTATTCCTAGAATGGGGACCCTCTTATTTGATTTTTTTCAAAATACCTAAGTTTCAAGTTTGTTAAGTGATTTGGTTACATAAGAAGTCTTATTTAATACTTCTTATCAATTCTTGGTTAAAAATTCATCTTGAAATATAAATTAGCATCTAGAAATATTTGGATTATTTCAAGTTGTAATTTTTCTTCGAGTTTTAGTAAATTATTAACCATAAATTGATCCAAATATATAGACAAGCTTCATTGAGAGTGTTCTATTTGTTTCCCAAATTAGCATGAATGACTTAAAGCTTCATGGGAATTTCATTTGACTATACTTATATTTTGTTTAAAGCATTTACTTGTGCAATTTTCACTTTAAACTTGTTATAATTTACCTATAATGAGAACTTAGACATTTTTATAGTCTAACTTAGATTCTTATGCAACTTTGTAGGATGATAACTTAAAAATCAATGGTTTATGATGTCTCATGGGACATCAAATTATAGACAAGATTCTAAAATAAACACTCACTCTACATCATGTCATTTGTCACCACAATGCTAATCTAAGACATAAATCTTTGATGTCATAACTTCAACCTATGCCATTGGTTGAAAGAAAGGTACTCCACATAAGAAACTTGGAGAAAAATACCAGTTTTTAAATATATCACATGGTGTGATCTCAATATTTTATGAAGGAACTAGCTGTTGGAGTTCAAATCCATGGGCTGTGTCAAGGTCATGTTTCTCCTAAGCAAGCTCATTCAAATACAAGCTATTGTTGATGCCTAAAAGTGTACCATAAGGGTTTTCATAGTGTTGAAAGATATTCTTCTAATTTTTGAACTCAAAGAGTCTATTACATGAGTAGTTAGTTGTGATAATACTATTATCTCTGGTGGAATAGAGGCAAATTAAATGATTGTTTCTCAAAATTTATATGTTTGGTTGTTGGGAGCAACCTTGGTCTAAAATCTATCTTGTGAAAATTAAAGTAGTCTATATTAAGTGAAGTGAATTATGATTGAATCTAAGTCCACAATCTAAGTTACAATGGATATTCACAATAAAATTAAACTAAAGTGAGTTGATCACTAACTAAGCAAAAATAAGGGTAAGTCAAAGAAGTAATATGTCATTGATCTTTATTATAGACATTATGACAAAGATAAAATTTCATCTAAACATGCACTTAAAACAAATATATGACATGAAACAACTTAAGCCCAAATCTTATCACACATTAGGCAAACATCTAAAAAATGTAAAAATAATGAAAATAAGAACTAGATTCACTTTAAATATTTATCCCTAAAATAAAATAGCATAAGAACATCTACAAGAAGAGAAAATAAAATGAAATGAACCTAATAAATTTCAATCAATTTAGCATTAACACAAATTGATAGTTCTACATTTAAAAGTGCACATCTAGAATTCATAAGAACCATTCAAATTTAAATATTAGATCAAATAAGTGAGAGATAATCTATATAAAAAACACAAACAAATACTAGAAAATATTTACAAAACTCCTTACTTGATTGATTTCTCAATGTTTACACAAAATTTTTATCTCAATAACTCCATCTTTTTTTACAATTAACAATACCCCTTTTATATAAGGTTAAGGAGGTATGTCAGTCAAACTTGTCAAATGATAGTCATATAAGTGTCTAGGACATGTTTCCTTTCTATAATGTTCTAGGTCTATGACATCTCCTAATGGATTGACCTATAGGCAATGTGATTTAAAAGTTTCACATGCCTTTACAAAAAGAATATTCTCTTTTAAAAATCTTATACATGTCAATTTATAAAAGAATATACTTAAGTCAACTAATTTGGTTTTGGGGCTCCCATATGGTTTCAACCTTCTATTTATCATGCAAGATCTTCATTTCCTTATCATGTTATCCATCAATCAACTCAAGCTTGATGATAGGTTCCATGAACAACTCATCTTCTTGATTTAGTAGGTCTCTGAAGTCTTTGTCATCTCTGTCTAGTGCTTCTCTGATGCTCTTGGCTTTGCTAATATTTTCCTCTACATTAAGGATCATGTCCAAGATCCTATTATTGTCAGCCCCTATTTTTCCTTATAATTGATTCTTTACTTCTTGCATAACTTTAGTATCCTTGATCTTAAATTCTTCATTAGTGATTAGTCTAATGGCACTAAGTGTAATTAGGTATGTGATCATACTCCCCAATATATTCCTCATTTTGGTCTCTAATTATTTTCCATCCTCAAAGAGTCCTTCTAAGGTTTTGATCCATTTGCTCAATTTATTGATCTTCTCTATCAATATAACCATAACCATGTTCAAGTGGGCTAGGTTAACTGTCTTGAAATTAGGGATTTGATCTTTAGTCAAAATAGTGATCGAGTCCTTCACCTTGTTTTATGAACTCTACCATTGAGCTACATAGTTTTTTGCCACATTATCTAGTTGATCACTACATCCTATTTGGACATCATTTATTTCAAGGATTTGAACATATCATACAAATAAGCTTCAAACATACTTACCATAGCTTCTAGAACAAAAAAGATAGCTCGTTCTTCCAAGTTATTCTTTTGTTGCTTCATGCCCTTGATAGCTGCCTATATCTACTCTATCTATGCTTGGGATAATTCCAAGGGATCCTCTTCAAAAATTGGATATTCCCCATGTTTCTATGTTTCCTTTTTTGTTAAAGTAATCAATGGCTCTACCCTTTGATAGGTGATCTCCTCACCACCTACCTTGATATTTTTCTTAGATACCCTTAGCAAGCTAGCAATCTTTGTGTCAAATTTGATTCAAATTTTAGATTGATTCATGTGTGGGGATGGGATCTCAACTTGTGCTTCACTTGATTTCCCTAGGGTAACCAATCTTATTTCTTCTTATTCCTATAGGCCAATTATCCATGGCTTTAGCTCATCATGCACATGAATATTAATGGATTTCATTATAGCCCAAGGGTGATGTACAGTGGGCACCTTATACAATATAGGTTCATACAAGAGCCATTATAAGATTTATGGGCCATATAATACATTTTCTTCATTAAACAAGTTGGTTTCAATCAGGGGAGTGGTGAAAGTCAATTTATATCTTTTTACTATAGGTACAATGGCCAACTCCGTCTCTACCTTCATCTTGGGGGTGTTAACAACCAAGTCCAAATATTTCCATTTGCCATCCTTAGTTTCCTCAATATTTATCTTTTATTCCTCATTTTAATCTATGTATATCATAGATAACATTTTCAATACATCCTCTACATACTCTTGAGGGTCGATGGCTATCATATGCACTTCATGTTTTATTACTTTAGAAGGTTTTGGAGTTGATGAAGTCAAATTAATCTCACTTGACTTGGGCCTCTCCTCTTTAGGTTTTTATGTTTCTACCTATGCACTAATTGGTGGTGGTTTATATGGTTCACCACTAATAAAATGGTATTGTCTCAAGCCCAATTTCCACCTATCATCCACCTTTTGATTTCTTTCAAGCCTAGACTTGGGCCTTATGCTATGTTCTTTCAATCTCATTGTGACTTCAAAATAAGAGGATATTTTGGTGTAAATTGAGTCATAGGCACCAAGCTCAAAATTATAGGCTAAATTTAGCATTCTTTTATTTTAAAAATGTTCCTTCACTTTCCCATAGGTGTTCCACTATTGAAGCTCATCAATTTACAAGTTGAAGGATGTTATGTACTTGAATGTAACTTCAAGTTTATCCCATTACATGAACATGGTCTTTCCAATTGTTATGGGAGGCTTTGAAGGAGTCCTTTTCTTTTGGTCTTTCATAGAACATCAATGCCATGGAATAGCTAGTATGTAACTTCCTACTTAGCTAACTTGTCTAGAACATGAACAGGTATCTTGAGAAGAGAAATTTATTTTCTCTTGAACCTTATAATAGTGTAGTCTAGATATATCCATATATCACCCATATCTTAAATAGATTTTCTAATCAGTGACCTAATTCTTGAAACTATAATGTTAGAGGGTAGATACAGACACATATGAATTGAATGTGATATTTGTATTTGTAGTTATAAATCTTGAATTACTATTGACAGACTGGTTATGTCCCATTTGGTTACTATTCCCTCTAGTTTGGGATTTTTGTAGTTACACATAAAGCATCTAAGAGATATGGCATCATGAAAAACTAGGTTTTATTTTTTACCTAATTGTGAATATCTATCTATTTAATGAGATACTAATTATCTCACCCAAAGGGGTAAAAATGACATTTTCAACCATAAAATATAATATGATACCCATAATGGATTTACATAAGTTGTGGTTTCATCCCCATAGAACCTTTTAAACATATTCATTATCATTCTGACCTCAAGTTTGAATTGGCTGATAAGAATGTTTTGTTAAAGTCTTATAAGACTTGCTTTCCAAAATCTAGCCACATGGCAAGGGTGTCCATCAAATTGTTTTCCTTAGCCTAGGAATTGATGTAGGATAGGTTAATTTGGGGTGTGGGAAGTTTATAGTATGACTCAAAGGCAATAGTAGAAATATAATCCAATTTTCTTAGATTATGTTAATTAGCTAGCATACCCTTATCTATCTTAGTTACCTTGAAAAAAGGAACAAGAATGTCATTACAGTGGAGTACCTTAGGTTTTGTTACTACATAATTAAGGTTGGTCATTTGAATTTGAATTATATCATCATATAGTCTCTTGGCTAAGAGGTTCCTCTCCTCTTCCCAGGTGATGGCTAGTTTATTTTTAGTCATCTAAAATAATTTCAACTAGTTATGGTCTCTTGTGTTCAAGGCAAAAGCATCAAATTTGATATCCTTGAAAATATGACCTTCAACATTCATTGTCATATATAGTTCGACATCTTCCTTTGAAACACTCTTCTGAGCCATCATTGCTAAAAAATTATCAAATTATTCACTAATAAAATATAATAACTCTTTATTGAAGGATCTTAGTGCAATAGATAAATTCAATTCACCATGGATCAATTACAATGATAAGAGGGACAAACTAAGGCTTATGTACACTTATGGCTTTCATAAAGGTTTATGTAGAGATTCAATGGTGATAATTAAGTTCAAACTAAGAGCTTTATCCATTAGATTTTACTCAGATTGATGTATTTATATATTTCATGTCATGGGTCCATAAAATATTTTAATCTAACTTGGCTTGCTTATGTGTCATCACCGCATCATCCTAGTTATTTATTTAAAAAATGACCATTTGTCATTTCTGAACACATGTCATCATATCATTCAATCCTTAAATTAGATCAAATATGTACCATTGATCAATTAAGAATTCCTCATGGTTTGATTTCATTGTGGTCCATCAATATTCATCTCTAAGCTTATGATATTGTGCCACATGGTATCATATCATGTAATCTAGGCTCTTTCCATCATTTAGGCACCATCGTGCCACGTGGAAACTTCCCATTGGTCCCAATCCCTTTGAAAGGTCAACCTTCTTCTCACTATTGATCATGATCTAAGAGATTAAATTCCATTATTTTATCTCTATTTTATTCACCATGGTTACACATGCATCACTATTGCATTCATTTGGGGCTCTTTGAAAAGTCAACTTCATCTCACACCATTGGATCTTTTTTTCTTAGATCAATGCACATAGTTAATTATGATTTGTTTCCTATTAAAATTTACCCACACATACCATTATATCTTCCTTTCATGAATCAACATGCATTGTTGATCATTTACTTACCTTATTGACTTTAAACTTTACCTTGGGTCATTGATCTCTCTTCTTATGCTCTGAGATCTTGCCATGTGTCATCTTCATGTTGATCCTATAACTAATGAAAATAATTAAGTTAGGGCTTAGGGAATAAAAGGGATCAGGATAAATTTTTATCCTAAAGTTTTTTTTTGTATTAATAAATATCATTAAACTTTAGGATAAGTATTTAGGATAAGTTTAAAATATAATAAAGTGTGCCCCACATTTAGTTAGTCTAGGTGAATAATAAAATAGACTATTGGTTTTCGAGAAATATAAAAACTTAGGACATGTTTTTTTTCAACCTAAGGTTTTAGTTATGTTAATAAACATGATTATAACCTTAAGATAAAAATTTATAATAATTCTATTCTATAATTAAATGTTCCCACATAAATTAAGTCCCATGTAATTTTGAATTGAATTAAAAATGACTTAGGCTAGACAATTAGACTGAGGGTTTTCTAGATATTCAAATATGAATTCAATTAATAGATTTAAAGAACAAGATTTAATAAATGGGGCCAAGTTAACATTAGAGTACAAAACCCTAAATAGTGTTCACATAATTGGGACTTCATTAAACTTGTAACCTAGAAACATAAGAGGCAACCATTAGCAACATTATCTAGGAAAAAACAAGGATCATATGTAAACATGTCACTCAAATCCAAATAGGAACTAGGTGTGGATGATCTTCAAATAAAAAAATATGATCAAGTATAATTTTCAATTTAAATCACAAATTTGTAAAATTAGAAATAAGGGTTCCCATTATTCATAAATGGGGGTATGTTAACCTAAACAAATAGAAACTTTTGGGGGAAACATATTAATATTTTATAATTCATATGCTCTTTGTTTAGACTAATAACCAAGCCACTCATTCCACTTTATCAAATACCATTATTAAGATCAATTTATAACTAAAACAAATATTTCACACATAGAATTAGGATCAAACATCAAAACTCAATCATGTTTTGTGTGTGTGTGTGTGTGTGTGTGTGTGTGTGTTTTAATTCCACTTACTAATTACCATGGGACTTAGAGAATAACTTCCATATTCATGACTTTAACCATTAATAGTGACTTATAGAATTTTTATATATCCATTAAAAATCATGAATTTGCTCAGGGAAGGCTTGATCTTTGCTCTACTACCAAAAATGCATCCATATCCCTAATAGAGATGCCTTTGGTACCACTCAAGGACTTCATCCACTTCTAGACAAGCATCCATATCCATAGTGGAGGTTACTAGAATCACCTTTACTTAGAAATCTTTTGAATTTTCAATAAAGCTCTTGTTTTTTGTATTTTTCAAGTATATTTAGCTTTTCAACAAAGGTTGGGGACCATATTAGATAGGTTTTATGATTTGTTCAAATGTTTGATATTTAGAGAATCACCCTTGGTTGTAAAATTTATCCCAGTCAATTAATGTTCTTTAGGTAAAAACATGAATTTATCCTAATAATTCAAGCTTTCATTCAACATATACAATCCTTAATAGAATCAAGCTTAGATCAGAACAAGGTTCAATATTTTAGTGGAAAATTTACCTTTTCATTAGTCTTTATCAATTTCTCTAAATCATAAAATCAAGTTCAAAATTTTAGGATCCATGATCAACCAATGTTTGAGAATCATACCTACATTCCTGATTTATGGAGTTCCTTTGAGCAACTTTACAAAACTTTGAGTTGAGGACTGTCTTAGACAAGACTTATTGAAATCAAGGAGAAAATAAGGGAAAAGGTAGCACACTAAGAAAACAAATATTTACAATCACTTTTTACAAACAAGGGACAAGAAAGTAAATTAATTTAAATCCTACCTATACTAACTCTAACTATTATTACAAATTACTCCATAAAGACTTGAGGTGGAATGATAGAGAATTGCTTGACTTATTTACCATTAGATGAAAAAGTGAAAATTTTTCCTTGCAAGTCTTTGATTTTGAAAGTGTTATCTCCCAATATCTTAGTAATCTAATTTGGACCAAAAGACAAAGGTGTGAACTTCCCATGCTTTCCTTTAGGTTTGGATGCTTTGTCCTAGAGGAGAACTAGGTCTCCCTGCCTGAACACCTTCATATTTGAATTCTTGTCAAACAATATTTTAACTATGGTTTAATGTCTACTAAATTTGGAAAATACTTCCTACCTTGCATCCTCTATTTGTATGATGTCAATCAGCATTGAATTTACATGTTCTTGATCTTCTTCCATGTACTTTACATGAAATTGTAAGTTGGTAGCTTGAGTGTAATGGGAAATATGGGCTCTTAACCATATACTAGAAGAAATGGTGATGCCTTGAGATCTTGATTTACTCTAAATATATCTACCCAAAGGACATACTAAAATAATTTATTCCATGTCATTACATTTTTAGCTAAAGACTTTTTAATGGATTTTATCAAGTTCTTATTTGTCAATTCTAAAACTCCATTACCTTGAGGATAATGGTTTGACAAAAAATTGAGAATAATGTTATTATAATATACTCACTCAATCATCTCAATGGATACAAAGGTAGATCCATTATCATAAACTAGAGATACTGGTGTCCCAAATTTAGTGCATATGTTCTCTTCCAAGAACTGAATCACTTTTTCAGTCTTACATTGCTTTGTTGTCACTACTTTTGTCCATCTTGTATAGTAGTCAATATAACTAAACCCATATTTGTGTTCATTTGAATAATTAGGGTTAATCACCACCACAAATTCTAATCCCCATTAATAAAAAGGTTTATCTATCATAACTAGCTTCAATGGCATGGTTGTCTTTGGTTCCTTGGTGTTAAAAATATGACATGAATGACACTCCCTAACATGTTTGTGAGCATCTTTGAAGATTTTAGGCAAAAAGTATCCTAACCTCATGATATTATGATTTTTTGTCCTTCCATAAGGATGTCCACTTCCAATTTTTTCATGAAATGTACTCAAGATCTCAGTTGCTTCTTATTTTGAGACACATCTTAAGTATATACCTTTATAGTTCTTCTTATATAGCACTCCATATTTGATCAAGAAATGTGTTGGATTGAGCCTTAAATATATTTTTATCCCTCCTCAAACCTTTAGGATAATAACCATTTATTATAATATGAATAATTACATCATACCAATCATTGGGATGAAATTATTGTTGATCAACCTACATGACATTTAATTTTAGATTGGTTTTAGCAATTAATTGGACCAATCCCTAATACCTTACCAATTTGGTAGTTTTTATTTCAAGATCATACTCTTAAATTATAGACATCCACTTAATTTTTCTCTCTCCAGGTGCACATTGGCTTAACATAAGCTTAGTAGCAGGATCTAGCAATATGGCATGCACTTTATCCCTAAGAATATAGTGTCTAAACTTCTATAATGCCTTGAATAAATAAAATTTTTATATTTTAATGAGAGAATATTATAACTCATCATGTTTAAAATTAATGATCATTAATTCAATTGGGTGATCACATTTATCTATTTTTTGATTTAAAATAGTAGCTATTGTATTATCAGAAGTAAGGGAATAGAGATAGAAATCCTTGGTGAAGTCAGGACTTATCAACAATGGTGCCTATCCAATTGTTTATTTGATGTCTTTAAAGTCATTTGTTTCATCATTCCATACAATCTTTTCATCCTTATTCAACATGTCATTAAGTGGCTTTATAATTTTTGTAAAACTAGAAATAAACTTTCTTCCAAAGTTGATCTTCCCAAAGAAAGACTAGCTATTTTCTATTGTTATGGTTTTCTATCTTAGATATAACATCAACTCTATTAGGATTTATATAAATCCCATCCTTAGTTATCACATGACCTAAAAATTTCCCTTTTATTACACAAAAAATGCTTTTTTGGATTGATGGAAATTTCATACCTTCTACAGTGTTTAAACACTTGTTGTAAATGCATAACATGATCTTCCTTATTTTTATAAAACATAGTTAGATCATCAATATAAATAATAATTCACTTACCTATGAGACCTTGAAACTAATGATCCATATATATTTGGAAGGTAGCTCCTGTATTGATAAGCCTAAAATATATCCTCTTGTAGGAAAAAATATCCCACTTAGTTGTGAATGCAATCTTCATCTTATCTTCCTTATTTACAAGCACTTGATTATATCCTAGAAAACCATCTAGAAAAGACATCATGGCAAAACTAACAATTTGAATGACCTGGTCAAGAGAAGGTAAACAATAATTATCTTTTTTAGATAATTTGTTCAAATTTATAAAATCGATGCACAATCTAATCTCTCCATTATTCTTCATAAATGGTACCAAATTGGCCACCTAAGTATATTGTCTAATAATAAAAACTATCTTGGCATCCAATAACTTCTTGACCTCTTTGTATATCACTAATTATATGAAAGGATTAACTAGTCTTTGTTTTTGTCTAAAAGGTTTATAGGCTTCCTTTAAAGGAATGCTATGGGTTATTGCTTTAGGATCAAAGATTTTTAAGTATTTATAAGACCATTCTATAACATCCTTATATTTGGTTAGCAAATATTTAGCCTTTTCAAATTCCACATTTGTAGAGGTTGTACCAATGTTTACTAATTAGGTTTGACATTTGGGACCAATGTCAATAACATTATAATCTTTCCCATTCACTTTAGGAATCTTAGTAGCTTCATCTATTTGGTTTTGATCGAACAATATTTATAAGGCAATCAGGCCTTTGAGAATCTTATTGTCATTTAATTGAATCATTTTGTCAGCCAACTTACCTTTATTAAGAGTATTTTCATTGACCTTATCTATGATATGAGACTCAAATACTCCTGAGTTGCTCATGAAATCAAGAATCTATTGATCATCATTAAATACTTGCAAATGGTTAACATTATCAGGGACTAAGGGACATGTAATTAATTCAATGCTAAGGCTTCCTAGTTTTGAATCTTGAATTGGCATAAGGTTGGTTATATTTGAGGCTAGCTCATTAGTAGACTTGTTTTCTTCCCTAGGAATTGAAATAATGTTAACAACATCAAAATATTCCATTAAGTCCCAAACTCTAAATTTTTTACTTTTTAAGGTAAGACAATTTGCGTGGGTACTTACTTCTTACTTGATTAACTATTAGATTAGAATCACCATACACTAGTAGTTATTTCATCATATGTTTGATATCAAATTACAACTTTAGAATTAGAGCTTCATACTATACCAAATTTTTAGTGCATGAAAACTAAAGTTTGTAAAAAACATTGAATTATTTCATAATGGGATTGATTAAATTAATTCCTACACTAGATCTAACTTTACATATAACACCATCAAAATATAGTTTCCACAATCTTGGCATAGCATGAAAAAATTTAGAGTCACATACCTTAAATGTGTCAAGAGTATAAACTCTTAAATTAGAATTCACCATGTTGACCCTCTCATTTATAGCATTGTATTCAGTGATCATGTGTCTTATCTTGGGCTCTCTCTCTATCTTGATTTGATTCGGTACTCCTCTCTATGGAAGCCACATATGTGAGCATTTAGTGGACATATATCCATTCAAATCCTTTATCTAATCTCTACTGAGTAACATTCTATAAGCATCAATATGTCCACCACTTGAATGTCTATGAATTTTTGTATCCTCAGCTCTGCAATAATATGCATGTGAACATCCAATGATTCTCCAATTACTTTGACTCTTGATTTGTATAATTGAGTAACTAATCTATCAAAATTTATTAAAATCAAACCAAGTTTATCACAAATTCTTGTAGGCATGATATTAGCAGAGGCACCTGAATGTAGCAAAAAATTATGTATATTTTCACCAAACATCCTAACTATTAACAAGAATGGTGGAACCTTTTTTTTTTTTTTTACACTACTACATTGGCATTAGTAGTTTTTTATGATTTACTAGAATTCTTGGATAGAGATTCTTATAACAAGTCTATTTGCTTAGTAATCTAAGTCAATTCATGTAAAGTGATGTTAGCCTTAATATTTTTCATGTCCTCAACTATATTATATCCACCCCTAATAGAATAAATAGATGTATAAACATTATTTCTAGTGGTACTTCCCTTTGAAGGTTCCAGATTATTATCATCTTGTGGATCAAGAGTAGTGTCAAAGCTCTTTGGTAGAGTTAAACTTGTCAAAGGTTGTTTTTTCTCCCTATTCCTTAAAGGATAAGTTTTATTTTGATACTGATGAAAAGCATGAATCTCTTCAAGAGTATCCTTAGGATAATTCTCATCTTGGAATGGAAATCAATTGTCTCCACCATAAGATTTGTATTAGCAGTCTTAAATGACTTTGAAGATCTAGATGTACTTTTAGCATTATCCTTGTTAGGCACTACTTTAAAATTATCTAATTCTTCTTGAAAAGATTCAAAGTCATTACAAAATTCAATGCAATCTAGTTCACCATAATTTTAAATGTTATGAACTCTACAATAGTCTATTAAGGCTACATCCCACATGTTCATTTAAGGCATGTTCTTATTAACAGATGACTCATTGTTATTGTGGTTGTTATTTTGAAACTAGTTTGAAGGTCTATTAAACCTTTGATAAGAGTAATTTTAATTAGCAGTCTCCCTAGTATTGCCTACTTGCTTCTATAAATAAAGGAAATCAATGCTCAATTTTTGAACCATTTTTAAGATAGAGTCATTCTCATTATTTGGTGCTTTATATCTATGAACTTGAGTACTTCTATTTAATGGAACCAAAGCTCTTTGGCCTTATGGATGAGATCTACTTCCAGTGTTGTTCAATAATCCTAGATTTTGGCTAGGATGAGCATGACTTAGGGTTAATTGATTCAAAATTGAGGTTTGGTTTAAAGAATACCTATTCTAATTTGCATTAGTAATTATTTTTAACATAGGCAAATTAGGGTTAATGTTTAGATTGTCATACACCATTTGACCCTAGGGTTGTATTTGATCATTGATTAACATAGATTTAGCATAGGCTAAAGCTAATGTATCAATAATTATAATAGTTATTTATAATAAAAATAAGTCATGGGGTCCACAACCTATTTATAGATCTCTAAATCTAAAACTACATCAGGTCCATAAGGAGTTGTAGTCCTACTATACATCTTATAGAATCTAGCATTAAATAATCTTATGGTTTCATTTGTATCTCTCTTGGCAATGGTGAATTTTTGGTAAAGGATAAATAGACTAATTATTTTTCAATATTGATCAATGGAATAATAATTAAAATCATTCCAACTAACAATATATTTCTCAAGAAGGTTAAGGAACCATTCTTATGTTGCATCTCTAAAATTTAATGTAAATAACATACATGCAACATCTTCATGAACAACATTCAATGATATTAAAGCATCTTTGAATGACTTAATGTGATTTTCAACAATTACAACACCATTAAGACTAAAAGTAGGTAAATACTTCTCAATATTTTTGGGTAGATCATGTACCTAACCAAGTAAATTAATTGAGGATCCACCAAGCTAGGCCATATCCTAATGTAGATCTAAGACAAGAGAAACACATATAGGTGAAGTAGGCTGAGATTTGGAAACCCTTCATTTACCTTTATTTGTTCTTGATTTCCTATGAACTTTAAGTGGAATAAGTGGTAGCCTTGTTTCATTATGTGACCTAGTCCTAATTCTTGGCAATTCTAGCTTGTAAGCTTTGAATCCTATTGTAAATATAATGCATAAACCTTATATTTTCAAAGAACAATGATTAGATTTATATGTTAAGACAATTTTGTACAAATTTATACAAATCTCCTCAAAGTAAGACTATCTTTAACTGAATAAGATCAAAGATACCTCCAAACATGTGAGCATGAGTGATATTTACACATCTAAGTTCAAATAAACATAAATTTACAAAGAATCAATCAATATTTAAACAAAATTGCTATTAACAACCTCAAACACGTAGGATTTTCAAAGCTTGGACTACCTTTGCAACAATTTATCTCAGATCTTCAAAGAATAAATAAGCCTAACGATTGATATAAAACTATGAAGATCAATGATATTTACACAATTGAGATAATAATAACACAAATATGTAAATAATTCATTGATCTTTTATCAAATTCACTAAACTCATCAAAGACACATCAAATTTACAAAATTTTAGTTAGGTCCCTCCTTCTAGCACCAGTGAAATGAATGTTTGTTTATGCCTAAAAGTGTATCATAGGGGTTTACAAAATGTTGAAAGAAACTCTTCTCCTTTATAAACTCAAATATTCCATTGCATGAGTAGTTGGATATGAAAATCCTATTATCTTTGGTAAAATAAAGGCAAAACAAATGATTGTTTCACAACATTTATATATTTGGTTGTTGGAAGCAACCTTGGTTTGAAAGCTAGATTTTGAAAATGAAAGTTGTCTATATTAAGTGAAGTGAATTATGATTAAAGTTAAGTACAAAATATAAGCCACAATGGATATTCAAAATTAAATTAAACTAAAGTGAGTTGATCAAAAAATAATCAAAAGGAAGGGTAAGGTAGAGAAGAAATATGTTGATCTTTATTACACACATTATGACAAATTTTAAATTTCATCTAATCATGCACTTAAGACCAATGTATGACATGAAAAAACTTAAGACCAAATCCTATCACACATCAAGAAAACATATAAGGAATGTATAAATAATGCAAATAACAACTAGTTTCACTTTAAAGATTTACACCTATAAACAAATAGCTTAAGCACATCTACAAGTAGAGCAAAAAAATGAAATGAAACTAAGAAATTTTAATAAATATAGAATTATCACAAATTGATAGTTCTACATTTAAAACTGGACATCTATAATTCATAAGAACCATTCAAATCTAAATATTAGATTAGATAAGTGAGAGAGAAGCCATATATAAAACACATAAACAAATATTGGATAATCTTTACAAAATTCCTTGCTTGTATTGATTGGTCAAAGTTTACATAAAATTTTTAGCTCAAAAACTCCTTTTTTTACAATTGAAAATGCACCATTTATATAAGATTAAGAAGGTATGCCATTAAATATTGTCAAATTATAGTCATATAAGTGTCCAAGATAGGTATCCTTTCTACAATGTTCTATAAATATGACATCTCCTAATGGAATGACCTATAGGTGATGTGATTTACAAGCTGTACATGCCTTTATAAAAAGAATATTCTCTTTTCAAAATGTTATACATGTCAATTTACAAAAGAATATACTTAAGTCAACTAATTTGGTTTTGGGGCTCCCAGTGGTTTTAGCCTTATATTTATCTTATAGGATCTTCATTGCTTTGTCATGTTGTCCATGAATCAACTTGAGGTTGATGATAGGTTCCATGAAAAACTCATCTTCTTGATCTAATAGGTTTTTGATGTCTTTGTCATCTCTATCTAGTGCTTTTCTAATGCTCCTAGTTTCACCAATATTTTCTTTTATGTTAAGGATTATGTCCAAGATCCTTCTCTTGTTAACCTCTATTCTTCTTAGGCTCTAATTATTTACTTCTTGCATAAATTGAGTAGCCCTCAGATTGAATTCTTCATCAATGATTATACCAATGGGGCTAAGTATACTTGGGTTTGTGATCATGCTCCCTAATATATTCCTCATTTTGGTCTCTAATTATTTTCCATCCTCAAAGAGTCCTTCCAAGCTCTAGCCCATTTTCTCAAGTTCTTGATCTTCTATATCAATACAACCATAGCCATGTTCAAGTGGACTAAGCTAACTATCTTGAAATTAGGGATTTAATCTTTAATCAAAATAGTGACAAAGTCCTTCACCTAGTTATATGAACTCTACCACTAAGCTACTTGGTTTTTTCCATAATATCCTAGTTGATCAACTACATCCTATCTAGACCTCATTGATTTCAAGGATTTAAACATATCAAAAAAATTAGCTTCTAGAATAGATAAGACATCCTACTCTTCCAAGTTATTATTTTGTTGATTCATTCCCTTGATAGTTGCTTGTAGCTAATCTATTTGTGCTTGGGATAATTTTAAGGGATCCTCTTTAAAGATTGGATCTTCCCTAGTTTTATGTGATTCCTTTTATTTTAAACTGGTCAATAGCTCTGCCTTTTTATAGGTTATCTCCTCATCACATGCCTTGATATTTTTCTTAGATACCCTCAGTAAGCTAGTAGTATTTGGGTCAAATTTGAATCCAACTTTAGATTGAGTCACGTATGGGGTTAGGACCTCAATTTGTGCTTCACTTGATTTCGCTAGCATAGATAAACTTCTTTCCTCTTCTTCCTATAGGGCAATTATCCATGACTTCAGCTCATCATGTAAAAGAATATTAATGGATTTCATTATATCCCAAGAGTAATATATAGTGGGCAAATTCTATAATATAGGTTTGTATAAGAACCATTTTAGGGTTGGTGGGCCATATAATATATTTTCTTCTCTAAACAAGTTGACTTCACTTAGGGGAGTGGTGAAAGTTGATTTGGATCTTTTTTCTATAGGGACAATGGCTAGCTTAGTCTCTACTTTCCTCTTGGGGTTGTCAACATTTACTAAGTCCAAATATTTCCTTTTGTCATCCTTAGTTTCCTCAACACTTGTATTTTCTTCCTCATCTAAATCTATGTATTTCATAGGTAACATTTTCAATACATCCTCAAAAGACTCTTGAGGGTTTATGGATATCATATGCACTTCATGTTATACTACTTTGGAAGGTTTTAGAGATAAAGAATTGAAATAAATCTCACCTAACTTGGGCCTCTCTAATTTAGGTTTTTGTGTTTCTACTTGAGTACTAACTAGTGGTGGTCTATATGGTTCACCAATAATCAAATGGTATTGTTTCAGGCCTAATTTCCACGTATCATCAACCTTTTGATTTATTTCCATCCTAGACTCAGGCCTTATGTTATGTTATTTAAATATCCTTTTGACTTAAAAATAAGAGGATTCTTTGGTGTAAATGGGGTCATAGTCACTAGGTTCATGATTATAGGCTACATTTAACATTCTTTTATTTTTCAAATGTTCATTCACTTTCCCATGGTCCTATTATTTAAGCTCATTAATTTACAAGTTGAATGGTCTTCTATTCTTAAATGCAACTTTAATGTTGTCCCATTGATTAAACATGGTCTTTCTAATTATTATGGGGAGGTTATGAAGGAGTCCTTTCTTTTGGTCTTACATAGATCATCAATGCCATGGAATAGTTGGTATGTAACCTCCTGCTCAGCTAACATGTTTGGAACATGAAAAAGTAGTTTAAGAGGAGAAATTTATGTTCCCTTGACCATTATAATAGTATAGTCTAGATATTAACATATATCACCCATAGGTTCATTATATTTTTTTTATTAGTGGGCTAATTTTTGACATTATAATATTGATTATAGCCTCACTTAGGGTAGATGTATTCACATATAAATTGAATGTGATCTCTATCTTTGTAGATGTAAATCTTGGATTAATATTTAGAGAGTGGTTATTTCCCATTTGGATACCATTCCCTCTAGTTTAGGATTTTTGTAGTTACATATAAAGTATCTAAGAGATATGACAACATGAAAAACTAGGTTTTATTTTTGTGCCTAATTACAATGATCTGTCTAATTAATGAGATACTAAGTATCTCACCCAAAGGGGGAATAGTTATCTTTTAAAACATAAAATATAATATGAGTACCCATATTGGATTTACATAAGCTATGGTTACATCCCCACATAACCTATTCAACATAGTCATTATTCTGACCTCAAGTCTAAATTGGCTAATAAGAATGTTTTTGTTAAAGTTTGAAAAGACTTGGTTTCCAAAATCTAGCCACATGGAAAGGGTATGCATCAAATTGTTTTTTTTAGCACATGAATTATTGGAGGCTATGTTCATTTGAGGTCTAGGCAGTTTATAATATGAATCAAAGGCAATATCATATATATAAGCAACTTTTCTTAAATTATTTTCATTAACTAACATACCCTTATCTATCTTAGTTTCCTTGAAAATAGGAATAAGAATGTAAATATAGTGGAGAACCTTAAGCTTTGTTTATGCATAATGATGGTTGGTCATTTTAATTTTAGTTATATAATCATATAGTCTATTGGTTGAGAGGTTCCTCTCCTCTTCCTGGGTGATGGCTAGTTGATTTTTGATTGTCCATTACAATTTCAACCAATTATGGTCTATTGTGTTTAAGGTAGAATAATATAACTTAGTATCCTTGAAAATATGACCTTTAACATCCATTGTTAGATATAGTTCAACATCTTCCTTTCAAACACTCTTTTGAGCTACCATTACTATGACTTTTATGAAATTACTCACTAGTGGATTATAATTTAACTCTTGATTGAATTATCTTAATGACGATGATTAATTAAATTTTACTTGGCTCAATTACAATTAAAATATAGACAAAATATGGATTTCATACAATTAAAGCTTTCTTGAATGTTTCTTCAGAGCTTCAATGGTGATAATTAAGTTTAAATAAGAGATTTGTGCCTTAGAGTTTACTTAGATTGATGTATTTATACCTTTCATGTCACATATCCACAAAATATTTTAATTTGGCTTGGCCTTATTATATGGAATCACCATTTCATCTTGCTCATTTATTTTTAAAAATGACTATTTGTCATTTCTGAACACGTGTCATCAGATCATTCAATCTTAAAACCAAATCAATTACATATTTTCTTATAATTAAGAAGTCCTCAAGATTTGTATTCATTATGGGCCATTTATATTCATCTCTGAGCTTATGAGATTATGCCATGTGGAAGCATATCATGTAATTTAGGATCTTTCCATGCCATGTGAAAACTTCCCATGGGTTTCGAGCCCTTTGAAAGGTCAACCTATTACTCACTATTGATCATGATTCAAGAGATTAAATACCATTGGTCAATATTTATTTGATTCACTATAGTTATGACATGTATCATTACCACATTCATTTGAGGATATTTGAAAATTTAACTTCATCTCACACCATTAGATCTTCATTACTAAGATCAATGGATACCATTGATTTTGATCTACGTATTTTTAACCTTGACTTAGGCACACCATTAGATATTATTTACATGAATCAACACACATCATCAATCATTTATTTGACTTATTGAATTTAAACTTTACCCATGAGTCATTAATCTCTCTTCTTGAGATCTCATATCTTGCCATATGTCATCTTCTCATTAATCCTGCAAGCAATGAAAATAATTAAGTTAGGGCTTGGGGAATAAAAGGAATTAGGATAAATTTTTAGCCTAAAGTTTTTATTGTATTAATAAATACAATTAAAACTTTAGGATAAGGCTTTAGGCTAAGTTTAGAACATAATAAAGTGCCCCCCATGTTTAATTAGTCTAGGTGAATGATAAAATAGACTAGGGGTTTTTGAGAAATATAGAAAACTTAGAAAAAGGTTTTTTTAATCCTAAGGTTTTGGTCATGTTAATAAACATGATTAAAACCTTAGGATAAAACTTTAGACTAATATTGTAACATAATTAAATGTTCTCATGCAAATTAAGTCCCACATAAATTTGAATTAAATTCTAAAGGGCTTAGGCTAAACAATTAGGCTAAGGTTTTCTGGATACATAAATATAAATTCAATTAATCAATTTAAAATCCAAGATTTAATAAATGGGGCTAAGTTAACATTAGAGTAAAAAATCCTAGACAGTGTTCACATAATTGGGACTTCAATGAACCTGTAATATAGAAACATAAGAGGTAACCACTAGGAAAATTATCCAAGAAAAAACAAGGATCATATGTGAATATGTCAAACAAAGCCAAATGAGAACTAGGTGTGGATGATCTTCAAATAAAGAAATATAATCAAATATAATTTTCAATTTAAATAAAAAATTTACAAAATTTGAAATAAGGGTCCCCATTATTCAAAAATGGGGGTATGTTGACCTCAACAGATGCCACATGTCTTTACCTATCCCATATTCCATGAGATGATGCCATGAGTCCCACTCATAGTCTGAATAACCTTCCAAGATTTCACATGCTTCTTTTAGATGTACCTTAGATAAAATTTTGAAGGCATCCAAACTATCAGATCTAAGGCTCATGAGATCTTGCTAAGAGAACATGTGGAAACTCTTGATCTATTCAATCAAGATTGATTATACACACACACACACATATATAATCAATCTTGATTGAATAGATCAAGAGTTTCCACATGTTCTCTTAGCAAGATCTCATGAGCCTTAGATTTGTTAGTTTGGATGCCTTTTAAATTCTATCTAAGGTACATCTGAAAGAAGCATGTGAAATCTTGTAAGGTTATTCAAATTATGATTGGGACTCATGGCATCATCTCATGGACTAGATGCCACATGTCTTTACCTATCCCATAGTCCATGAGACAATGCCATGAGTCCAAATCACAATCTGAATAACCTTCCAAGATTTCACATGCTTCTTTCAGATGTACCTTAGATAAAATTTTGAAGGCATCCAAACTATCAGATCTAAGGCTCATGAGATCTTGCTATGAAAACATGTGGAAAATCTTGATATATTCAATCAAGATTGATTATATATATATATATATATATATATATATATATATATATATATATATATATATATATATATATATATATATATCCAAAGACTCATCTATGATTGACACATGTCCATACCATGTTGCATCTATTAAAAATATCATGAAACCCTTATAAAAGTGATGTGTGTCCCCATCAGACCCATGAGATGATGTCACATACTTCCTTCAGACCGATGCATAGAAGCTCCCAAGCCATTAGATCCAAGGCTCATGAGAGCCTTTCAAGACTAACATGTGGAATCTCCTAGACTGTCCAATCTAAATATTGATAGTATTCAACTATTCAAGCCATTTCCAAGGATGATAAGTGGCAAAAGAGTGAAGAGAATATCATGAGGATGATGCATGTCCCCACTAGAGCCACATAATGATGACACTTATCATACTCACACTACTTTTATCTAAAGAACCACTTGATCACCTCTAAGAGCCCACTGAGATGAAATGCATCCCATTACATCTAATAGTCTATGAGATGATGCCATGTACTTCCTTTAGGTTGATGTGTGGAGGCATCTGAACCATTAGATCTAAAGCTCATGAGGCCCTTCTAAGACCAACACATGAAAGATCCCTGACCATCTAATATAAATATCAATCGTATCAAGATATTTGAGCCCTTTTCAAGAATCGTAAGTGGAAAAAGAGAGAAGATAAGATTGCAAGGATGATGTGTGTCCCCACAGGACCCACATGATGATGACACTTATCATACTCACACTCTTCTATCTAAATAACCCCTTGATCACCTCTGAAAGCCTACCAAGATGACATGTGTCCCATTACATCTAGTAATTTGTGAGTTGCTTCCAAGTGTCATCCCTATAAGGTTACATTAACATAGAGTTACTATCAATGGCTAAGACTAATCAAGAAGTGATAGCTATCTAATAGTGGCCTCGAATGCTTATGAGAGAGACACATAACACTCACATAGTTCACCATATTAGATGGCCCCACCCCATATCTCACCACAAAAAGGATATGATGTGGCACTAATAAAATGATTTATTGCATAAATTTATGTATTGATATCCCATAACCAAATAGGAGATGCCATATGTCCATATTTTAGCTAATTAAATAAGCCTTATAGGCCCCCACTTTAGGTTACTCCAAGTGGGAAAGGCATGTCTCCAAGATCTAAGTGAGGGGAGTCAAGTGACCAACCTAGCCCTTCACAATCACCTACAATTACCTCTACATCTATTGAAAAAGTGGAAACAACAAAAATAGCAAGAAACACAACTGCCACTAGGCCCTTAGGGATATTTAGTTATGTATTATATTTTAAAATATGGAACATTCCTTTGTTTTGTGGCATTTTGGCCACTTGTTTATATTTGGGCACCACTTGTGGGCCCATTTGAGCATATCTTAGGCATTCTTGAACAATATAAATAGGGGTCTTCCCCCCATTTTGTAAATAAAAAATAACTATTTTCAATAATCAATACAAGAGAGCCAAATAATTTGTGAGATTATCTGTAGTACTTAATTATGTGTTTCATGTTATTGTTCCTCAATCTTTAGATGTCTAATTATTTCCTTTTTATAGGATAATTTTGTTTATGCATTTGTTAGTTTGAGTTTAATGCTAGGATCACTAATTTTTTAGTTTACTTTCTCTATTTTTTCTCATTTACTACTAGATGTGTTGTGGAATTTACCATAAATGAGTTATATTTATGCAACATGTGTTATCAAATATATGTATTCCCTTCCCTTAGAAGCTTTAACTACATCTATTCATATTTCAGCACTATGCTAGGGATGGTAGATATTAGTTTCATGTGATTTGTTTTACAAGTTAGTACAATTGGTATCTAATTTCATCTTAAGCACAACTTCTTTTTTACTCTACCCTAATCTCTCTTGGATCTTCCCATGAATCATTTTAGTTTAGATCATGTTGTATATATCCATTATTCATTTATATTTTGGGAATTAATTTGAAAACATTAAGATAATTCACAAAGATTGGTGGGAAAATTGTCACTGCACATACATATGTTGTCCCTATAGTAGGGTCTACTTGCAGACTTCAACGTGATGATCAAATCTCTACCATTTGTGCTATTCCCAAAAAATATTTGTACAAAAAACTCAAGACCCAAGTCATTGTAGGAATTTAAATTGAGTTTATGCTTTCCTCTTTGTTCCCTAGTGACACAGGGAACACTAAAAATGCATAAACAATTGTCACAAATAATTTCCAAGAAATATAAACAACATCATGAATCAAGTTTTGAAGTAGAAAAGATATAAATTGAAACATAGTAATAAAAATTCCTTCATAATAATAAATGAGATTAAACTCTTTCATGGAGAAAACTTAATATTTTTAAGAAAAAAACTAAATAATAATAATCAAAATTGTAGGGTTTTTTTTTTCAAACCCTAAGTTTGTATGTTGAAAAAATATAGAACTAGGTTTTGATATATAGAATGCCAAAAAAGTTAACACAAAAAATTTAAAAAAATATAGATTAATTTAATAGTATGAGATAAAATTCAAAAAAATCTTAGACAATAACAAAAAATTGGGCTTTTTCAAAATGTTTGTTTTGCTCTTTATTATTTTTATCTAAGTTATAAAAAATAAATAAATGTTTTTTGCCTTCATATGCTTTTGGGATTTTATTTTTATCTATGGTGTGGTATAATGCAAATCTTGATGCAAGTTTGTTAATTTTATTTTATTGACTTTTCAAAAATTTGGGTCAAAATTAAATTTTTGAAGCATGTGTTATTCAAATATGCATGTGTAGACACATAAATTAACATTTAAGATAAAATAATGTACTTGTGACCACTCCTTACATACACTTAGCTCATACCTCAATACAAGGTCCTGTTTAAACTTAAATTAATTAATATGATGGAGGATAGGGCTAAGAATATAAAAATGATTAAGTATAAGGGTGATAATTAGATCTATAGTAGGATAATTAATTGCAAACTTAGATAAACAATATTCTGATATCAATTTTAAGATATGTTAAAAATAGAAAGTATAGCTATTGATTGATATTTTAATAAATTTGAAAAAAGATTACATATTTAGTTTATTGTGCACATCCAGATTTAATTTGGAATAGGCTAAAAGTAGACTAGATCTAGATTCTATATTGATTGTTAGATTCTATAAATTTGCACTATCTGACCTTAGATGCTTGCTTTAGATCTAGATGTATATATCAACATATCTAGTATGAAATATTTACTATATTTGGATGTGACCAACTAAAAACTTTTATATTTTTTGTCATCTTCAATCTAGTGTATTCATATCTTATGCATAGTTGGTCACTCTTTGTCAAATCATCAAACCCTAATTCTTCATATTTGTAATAACTATGAGAAAAATGTGTTAGTGGTCTCATAGTGTCAATCTAATTCCCAAAATATCCCTCTATCAATAGATGATTCATACATAGATAGTAATTTGAAGAGGGCCTCAAAATGATGTAGTTCTCCCCTAGCATGTTTGCTTGTGTTGGATATTATTTCAATACTTTAGACATGTATATGATATGTCCCTATAGTTGATATAAAAATAGGAAAGAGTAAGGAATATTATTTCACTTGAATGACTGATTGAATTATTTGGGTATTGCATTGTAAGAGGTATGAATTTGAAAGGTGAGTTATGAATGAGGATTGATCTTGCATATATACCAATCCTATTGGGAAATAACTCACACTAAAGTACTTAGGTTGACCATAAGGACACATTATAGTTTCAAATTGGATGACTTCAGGGTAATTGACACTTACGAATATGACAATTGCATTGACATATGCATCTAACTAGGATAAAAGTGTCCAAAAACCTGTAAAATAGGTATAGGTCTCATACTTGTAGAGGATAATAATAAGGAAATTTCTAGCATTTAAAATAGCATATAAGGCTTAAGTCATCCTAATAACATATGGTATGACTAAGAGATAAGCAATTAAGCACAAAGATATAGAGGATGTGAGCCTTTTAGAAAGGGGAAGGTCTAGGAATTGAAGGGTACCACTGTGAGAAGTACTTCCAAAGTATGCAATACTAAGGTGTTATATAATTCATAATTTTTAATCCACATTTCCACCCCCTTAATCTAGTAATAAAATTTTTATTTTAATTTAAAATAACTACATACTTGGGTGTGTATAACACACCTTGCCTTTGTGTGATCCTAACTTGAGTTTATTACTAGTGATTAACCTAAAACCGAGAGCATGTCATAGTGTATAATCAATGAATTAATATTAAATTGAGATAATTTGATATGTTTGAAAGTAAAAAGTGCAAGGATATGAGTACACTTTCATATCGATGCAACCATCTTGTCTTTTAGTAATTTAAATTAAAAATCTGGTTCGTTATGAATCATTAGATCTAAGATTAGGTCAAACATAAAAATTACAAGTACATATATATATATATATATATATATATATATATATATATATATATATATATATATATATATATATATATATATATAAAGAGAGAGAGAGAGAGAGAGAGAGAGAGAGATATTTGAGGACACCTTACCCCCAATATTAGTAAAAAGGTGAGCTTCCACCCAATAATTAAGCTTATCTCAATCATGCAACCCAAACATGTTTATAACATTGTGAGTGTGAATGATATAATCAAATCAGACTATATATCTAGTGAGGGTGGATTATTTAATCACTCCATATAAATCTAGTGAATTTGGATGATTTAATCAATCCCAACCTATAAACTTGTCAATATTAAGTGGTTTAATTGCCTCAACCTTCCTAAAATCAAACTAACTCATGCAGTAGATTGGCTCAATAAATACCATAAAATTCCATCTTGGGTATGCTAAAGTCCATCCTAGGTATGCTAAATTCAATATAAGTATTTGAAATCTATAAATTGATATTGATTTTGAAATTTGAGGTGCCCTTTACATGGCATATGCACCTCATATATGTCTAAAGCTAAAACATGGTTATAAAAATGGCACTAATGTATAGAATTATGCTACAAATATGTAACTAAATCATATAACTATAAAATTTGGCCAATTTAAAATTTGTTCAAGTGTGGAGAACATGTTTCCAAAACATTTCCCCAATATAATATGGAATTGTTATAAATGTGGATAGCATGTTTCCATACGTGCCCCCATTGTAATCTAGATTTGTGAAAAATGTGGAAGCCATGCCTCTATGACATGCCCCCCATTTTAAGGTGAGGGAAAGTCCTAAAAGGGATATTATAACCTATAATTTATATATGAATGATGTAACATATAGGATAAATATGTCTAGGTAAATATATCATTGAAGCACATAAAATGTGATCATATTAACTCATAAGATGCATGATATAGATCATGATAATGTAAATATAGTAATAATATAAGCTCAAAAATAAATCAAACACACATAAAAGATTTCTCAAAATAAAATCAAAAGACAATGGTCCAATGAGACCTCAAACAAGGGACATGTTCAAATGTCTCACAATCAAATGGATATGACTTAGTCCAATGTTCACAAAGTAAGAATGCCATATTCATATGTCTAAACAATAAAAAATGATATAATTAAATGTTAAATTAAGAAACTAAAGGCATGGGGGCACAAATAATAGAGTATATTCAAATTCACAAAAATAGGACAATAGTATGTGAGGCAAGAAACTCAAGAAAGGTGCATAAATGGAAAGCATGGAACATAAGCATCTAGCATAAGCATATCATATTAATCCTTGGATATATGTGGTAGCAAAAATGTTATGTGCAATAGCATATCAAGTACACAGTGAATTATATAAGCATGGATAAAGATGTGTAAGTATATAAACTCAAACATGATAATGGAAAATGATCATAAAATAATATAATCTAGGTGTATTATGATCAAAGAATCAAATTCTTTCTATGTCAAAATGACATGAGTAGAGGGAAGGCCCAACATCTAAAAGTGTACATAGATCATGTGCCTATATATGCTTGTATCACACTCAATATATGCATTAAACATGTGTATATATAAATAAATGATATGCTATATGTGAACATGGAACTAACAACATAGATGCCAAGGAGCCAATACGATGTGTAACTACTAATTTTTTTTTTGGATTTTTGGATTTTTTATTTTTTGGGTATTTTTAGGATATTTTAAAATAAGAGACTATAATATGATTTCATCTAATGAATGGTCATATATATATATATATATGGCATATCACAATCTGAATATTTGTTGAAATAATATTTGTCATCATGATTTGGGTGGTTTAAGAGATATAAATACATAACATGTTCATCCTCTTGATTTTTTTTTGGTATAATCAAGATTACAATCATGTGTTATGTGATCCAATCTTCATTTATGTGAACCATACTTTTATAAAGAAAATATGAGGCCCAAAATTAATTGGAATGGTAAATAAACCCAAAGAATATTTCCATTTCCCCTTATCATGTAAGTATTTGACATGGTATCCAAGTTGGGATAAACTTATTTCATTATAATAGTTTTCTAATTCCATATTATAAATGTGGTTATGCCAAAAATAAGCACCACCCATGAATAATGTAATTGATAAATCTTGGTCATGTGGACACTTTTTAGTTTGGTTATCTTGATAATTTTTCATAGTGTGTGTACATTAGATTGCTCCCATATTGAGTAATTGTTATAAATGTCCCATATGAATGCGAGGAGCAGCACACATTTAATAATAATGTTCATTTGGTAATTAATTTCCATCTTTTGTATGTGGGATAAGACTTTTATATTTGGAAGGAGAGATTTTAAGCTCATTTGGATGAGTATGAATGAAGCATATCTATGCACATCCACATATAAATAGGTAAATGAATCAGATTAGTTTTTGAAATTTTTATTCCTTTAATGGGGAAAGAAGATATATAATAAAAATTAATTGTGATTCCAAATCTAAAGGTATAAATTGTAGTTCATACATTCTACTTTTGAATCAAATAACATAATATTGAAGGGATTCATCATCACATTGTTTGAAATTATGCAAATGTTCTAATGAATGTTTTGGCACCTTTTGGATATTAAAATCCATGAATAATGCATCTTCCAATTTTACACAAGTAAATATGCTACCCTTTGGTAATATATATTACCAATTGTTAATCTCATTATAAATACTCATATAGAATATTTTGATCAATATTTTTTCATCTTTAAACCATTGACGAAAATAATGTACATAGTTAATCATGTGATCAAAGGATCTCTATGATACCAAAATATATGTAAATTTGGTAGTTTAAAACCTTGTGGATAAGGATAATCAAGTACACATTAAGTTATAATTTGATTATTTAATGAGTTAATATTAGAATTAGTATTATGGAAAGCCATTTACATTTATAACAAACTATTTTTGAAGTTACTCAATAGCATTCATCATAGACATGAGATAATCATTAAGAATGGTGGTACTTGGTAATGGTGTTATCATTGGTTCTATCCCATCACCTCTTTTTAATATAGGCAAATGAGTGTCAACATCCACATGAATAATAAGTGCTAACTAAATTGTGGTACCCTTGGTATACAACTTGAAGAGATTAAAACATTTGAAAAACTTGGTTCATCCACCTTTTGTAATGATATTGGTAAGAGTGCATTATTTTGAACATTAGTATCATTTGGCACTTTAAGTTTTTAATTATTATTTATTCTTGGTGCCTTAATGTTACTCTATATAGATGTTGTGATGTCTCATTTTACCTTTCAAAAAAATTCAATGTAAAATAAAGGTATAATAGAATCGTCACCTTTGATGAGGGATTTTTTTTGGAAATTTTATAATTATGGGGGTTTGAATAAATTTAATTTAGGTAAAATTCCCCCTATGAATTGTTTTTGAATCCTCCATGATATCCTTATGGAGTTGACAAAAGCTATCATGATCAAATGAAAGACTATTTTTACCATGTGTAACCAATTTTTGTGTATAAGGTAAAGGTAAAGGTTTTATATATTCCTTAATATGAGTCAAATCATATATTTAAATGTTGGAAATGTGGAATTGATTATGGGGATGGTAGCTTCTACCATTCAAATATTTGAGATTATATGCTTTTGCACTTATAAGAATACAAGAGTAATCAATTTTCACCCATTCCTTGATATAAATTTGGATATTTTCATAATCATAGTCATCAAAATAATTGATACTATCCATGATGAGGGAAAGAAAGAAAACACAAATTATAAAAAAGTAGGCAAGAAGCATTTAATATAGAATGCTTATGCAACAATGATGTTCAAATATTAGTATCACCAAATGTTTAACCCTAAATTTATTAATACAATGGATAGGGTAAATAATATATAAATAAATGAGAATAAGGGTGATAAATAGATCTATAGTAGGCCAATTAATTTCAAACTTATATAAACACTATTCTAAATTTAAATGTTAAGATATGCTAAAAATAGAAACTACAACTATTAATTGATATTGTAATAAATTTGAGACAAGATTACTTGTCTAGTTTACTATGTGGACATGATCTAGAACATTCTAGAAGTAGACTAAATCTATTTTTTAGATCAATTATTAGATTCTATAAATGTACATTGTATAATCTTAGACACTTACATCAAATCTGGATGTCTATGTCAATGAACCTATATAACTTGGATGCATATGTCTAGTATGAAATATTAACTAGATATAGATGACACCAACTAGAAACATTCACTATAATGTATTAAAATATCATTTATAACTTTTTATCAAATCATCAAACCCATTTTTTTCATCCTTATAGTGATTGTGGTAAGAATGGGATAGTGGGCTCATAGTGTCAAGCTAACCCCAAAGACCTCTATAGGAATGGTTATTGCATACATATCCACCACTATAAAGAAGGCCTTAGACTTATTTATTTATCTCATAATGTGTTATCTTGTTCATGTGCAAGGGTGAAATATTTGGAAAATAAATACATAGGATGACTTAGTTTATAATTGGAAAATATGACTCATGGGTTGTTCCTTCAATAATCCAAACATATAGATGGGTTGTCCATATGATTGATATTGAAATAGGAAATAGTATGGAATGTTTTATAAAGTTGATTGTTGATTGAATTCTTTTGGTATGTTCTTTTTGAAAGTTATGAATTTTCTAGGTGAGTTATGCATGAGGATTGATCTTGCATATTTATGTCAGGATACGAAACACCAGAAGCACACAGTTGATTACGAAACCAAGCAACTTATTATGCGGAAATTAACCAAATTCAACAAGTAACTAGAATTCAGAATAACACAGAATATGAGAGACAATACACAACTTGTATTAATAACTCTTACAGAAAAGAATACAATAAAAAAGATGCCACTTCTTCTCCACCACCTCTTCAGAGGTTTCCCACACCTCAAGTGAATAGTAACTCTCTCCTCAAAGCTCTCTCTACTAGGTCCCAACACCCAACTCAAACACAGAGCTGGTGTTCACCTTACACCTGTGCTCCACACACTCCACAAGTGCTCCACGCACTCCAGAAGTACTCAAGGTACTTCAAGTAGATCTCCCATGAACTTATAACAACCTGCAATTCAACAGACCATACTTATGGAAGGAACTGCCTTGCCTTCCTCTTAGCTCTCCATGTACTCCACGTACATAACA
The DNA here is from genome assembly GCA_037957365.1 of Torreya grandis. Classification (NCBI taxonomy): domain Eukaryota; kingdom Viridiplantae; phylum Streptophyta; class Pinopsida; order Cupressales; family Taxaceae; genus Torreya; species Torreya grandis. The sequence continues at coordinate 434,417 of JARHVA010006858.1, forward strand.
ATGAGTACACACCGTACTCCAAGTAGATCCTGCCTGATCCTGCTCCCTATTGTGTTGCTGTCCTATCTGATCTCCAACCTACAGATCAATACTAGTTCTGCACACCTGTGAACCTTGACCTTGCACACACACATACCTGCAGATCAATGATCTTACTTACCATGTAGATCTCCTATAAGGGCCATGCTCATCTGATGACCAAGATCATACATACCTGAAGAATCTAGTTGACTCTCCAATCCAGCACCCACACACCTGGTACTGTGGCACTAGGAGGAACACACCATTGCTCTACCTCACACACTGAAGGAGCTTATAATTATGCTCTCTTACTCCCTAGCACTAGTTTACAATACAACCATGAGTCTATTATATAGATCTCATCTAAACAATAATTAGACATCTAATTACAATAATTAGATCCACAGCTCTCAGTCTATAATTAGCACTAAGCATGCAAACACTTGGTTTGTCAACCAACTCCCTATAATAAACTCGCAGTTGAACCACACAGGTGACTGACGCCGGTCCCTGTCCGCCTGGAGGTGACCGACGTCGGCTGATCCCTGACTGACGTTGGTTGATTCTCTTCACAATCCTATCGATGTCGGCTGATCAGACTGACACCGGTTGATTTGCAACTCAGCAACCCTCAGCAACCTCCTCTCCTGTTTGCATCAGTGAAGCTTTTAGCTCCATAACCTAACAATATCCCACTTGGAGATAAACAGTTGCACTGTACCTATACTTGTACTCTGTCTAATCTATTTCTTGATTTGTATCCCTCTTCAAGATCAATCCTGAAGATAACCCACCACACATCCCGTGGTGTACCTCCTGTCATCTGAGTACCCTGCCACATCCAAACCTACAAACTCATGTAGTGAAGTCCTAACCCTGCATAGCATGAATCCTTGCTGCTGGTCCCTCTCAAATACCTGAGAACCAACTTCCTCGAATCGACTCCTAACTCTCTGACAACTCCCACTGCATGGGAAAACTGAGGTCTATACCAGACCTCATGTGATTTTGGACACTGTACCTATCCAACCCTTAGTGTGCTTTGGCTTTGCATCTTGCATAATGAACCTTGCCAACACCTGATTCACATCAACTCCCACTGGAGACAAAATCTACCTGTGATCTCCATGTCTCCCATGTCAAAGAATTACACTACTCCAAACTCCTCCTGACATGCCACTAAAACTAATCTTACCCTTAGCTCAGCAAAACCCTGTATGTACAAACCATCTAGCTAGCATACTATCCACATACAACAACAGAATGATGTTGCAATCATCATCCCCATGGTAAGTCAAAACCATAGTAGCTACCCTGACATTGACTAAAGCCATGCTTCATCCTCCCCCTGTCAAAACCTGTACCACTATCCTGAAGCTTCCTCAAGACCATATGCCTAGTCTTCCATCTCACGTATCCGTTCACTCTTTTCTTCAACTAAGGAATCCATTCATCTCTGTGCTTTCGCACCAGTTGGCAACCCTACCAAAACTCCTGTTTGGTTCTGCATCATATCCCTGCCATGCTCCCATCTCTTTCCTGGATCCTTCCTGCTCTACAATCAACAACAAGTATAAAGAAGAGGAACAACGAATTTGAGGGCCTACTTACGTCTTCAGTCCTCTGTATGGGTGTTTGAGACTCCTTAACAGCATGCTGTCCACCCAAAATCTGTTACAGTGACCGACCTCAGTCACTCCATAGTCTGCATCTGACTGACGTCAGTTCCCATGCGTCTGTCCCTGACTACCAACCTACCAATGTTGGTGTCCCTGTTGCCGACGTCAGTCCTTCTGACTGACATCGATCTTACCTACTACCGACGTTGGTCCTCCTGACCGACGTCGGTCTTACCCTACCCGACATCACCAGCTTTGGTCTGCACATGACCGACATCGGCACCTGTCTATTCGATGCCAGTTCTTCTTGACTGATGCCAGTATCTGTGTTCACCTGTGAGTGATGAATTTTTACCCGTGAGCTCCTTTGAATCAAAACCCATGTCCAAACTGCTCTGCTCAGAAGTATCCAGCACCATCCACTGGTTTCTGTCTGCCATCTCCTCCAAGAACACCAAGGCTTTCCAGTTCTTAAGCCTATCAAATATATCTATCTTCCGCTTAAGAACATGCATCTCTTTCCTGCTCATGTGACCAAGACTACGAAGCCACGTTTCTGTAATAGAAGAAGAATCAATAATATAAACAAGTAGATAAAGAGTACCCATTTTCTTACCACCAGCTAATTCAAGTGTATCCGCTGTGAGAGTTCTTATGCATCTCTCATCACCCAATCTTTTTGAAGAAATTAGCCATATCTCCAAACCTGGGACCTGCATGACCTTCATCAACACCTGTGTGTTGGCTGCCTACAATTTTAGCTTCACTTCCCCTTTGCCAATTCTTTGGCAAGGCTCACTAGCTCCTCTACCTGGGGCTGCATGGAAAGAGGCAATCGAATCTTTTATCCAAGATTCAACTTTATCCAAGAAACCTCCCAGAGCATCCTGTGCAACATCACCTACAACATCTGCTTCATCAGTTCCTTCTTGCTGATCTTCCACAAACCAACAATATTCTTTTACCTGCTCTTTCTTTCCATGGAACCTTAAGTGACCATCTGTGCTTTTCAACTCCTCCATTCTTAGCTTACTTTCATCTGTCATTGCTCTACTCCCACTCAATCAGAAACCCTTGAGAGTGCCCTATAACCAAACACAAAACCTGCTTCCTGCAACCTTAGCTCTAATACCACTTGTCAAGATACGAAACACCGGAAGCTCACAGTTGATTACGAAACCAAGCAACTTATTATACGGAAATTAACCAGATTCAACAAGTAACTAGAATTCAGAATAACATAGAATATGAGAGACAATACACAACTTGTATTAATAACTCTTACAGAAAAGAATACAATAAAGAAGATGCCACTTCTTCTCCACCACCTCTTCAGAGGTTTCCCACACCTCAAGTGAACAGTAATTCTCTCCTCAAAGCTCTCTCTACTAGGTCCCAACACCCAACTTAAACACAGAGTTGGTGTTCACCTTACACCTGTGCTCCACGCACTCCACAAGTACTCAAGGTACTTCAATTAGATCTCCCATGAACCTATAACAACTTGCAATTCAATAGACCATACTTATGGAAGGAACTGCCTTGCCTTCCTCTTAGCTCTCCATGTACTCCATGTACATACCAATGAGTACACACCGTACTCCAAGTAGATCCTGCATGATCCTTCTCCCTATTGTGTTGCTATCTTATATGATCTCCAACCTACAAATCAATACTGGTTCTGCACACCTGTGAACCTTGACCTTACACACACACACCTGCAGATCAATGATCTTACTTACCATGTAGATCTCCTATAAGGGCCATGCTCATCTGATGACCAAGATCATACATACCTGAAGAATCCAATTGACTCTCCAATCCAGCACACACACACTTGGTACTATGGCACTAGGAGGAATGCAACATTGCTCTACCTCACACACCGAAGGAGCTTATAATTATGCTCTCTTACTCCCTAGCACTAGTTTACATTACAACCATGAGTCTATTATATAGATCTCATCCAAACAATAATTAGACATCTAATTACAATAATTAGATCCACAGCTCTCAATCTATAATTAGCACTAAGCATGCAAACACTTGGTTCATCAACCAACTCCCAGTAATAAACTCGCAGTCAAACCACACAGGCGACCGACGCCGGTCCCTGTCCGCCTAGAGGTGACCGATGCCGGCCGATCCCTAACTGACTTGGTTGCTTCTCTTCACAATCCTATCGACGTCGGCTGATCAAACCAATGCTGGTTACTCTGCAACTCAGCAACCCTCAGGAACCTCCTCTCCTGTTTGCATCAGTGAAGCTTTTAGCTCCACAACCTAACAATCTCCCACTTGGAGATAAACAGCTGCACTATACCTGTACCTGTACTCTGTCTAATCTATTTCTTGATTTATATCCCTCTTCAAGATCAATCTTGAAGACAACCCACCACACATCTCGTGGTGTACCTCTTGTCATCTAAGTACCCTGCCACATCCGAACCTACAAACTCATGTAGTGAAGTCCTGACCCTGCATAGAATGAATCCCTGCTGCAGGTCCCTCTCAAATACCTGAGAACCCACTTCCTCGAATCGACTCCTAACTCTCTGACAGCTCCCACTACATGGGAAAACTCAGGTCTATACCAGACCTCATGTGATTTCAGACACTGTACCTGTCCATCCCTTAGTGTGCTCTGGCTTTGCAACTTGCATAATGAACCTCGCCAACACCTAATTCACATCAGCTCCCACTGGAGACAAAATCTACCTATGATCTCCATGTCTCCCATGTCAAAGAATTTCACTGCTCCAAACTCCTCCTGACATGTCACTAAAACTAATCTTACCCTTAGCTCAGCAAAACCTTGTATGTACAAACCTGCTAGCTAGCATACTATCCACATACAGCAACAAAATGATGTTGCAATCATCATCCCCCTAGTAAGTCAAAACCACAGTAGTTACCCTGACATTGACTGAAACCATGCTTCATCCTCCACCTGTCAAAACATGTACCACTATCCTACAGCTTCCTCAAGACCATATGCCTGGTCTTCCATCTCACATATCTGTTCACTCTACTCTTCAACTAAGGAATCCATTCGTCTCTGTGCTTTCACACCGGCTGGCAACCCTACCAAAACTCCCGTTTGGTTTTGCATCATATCCCTGCCATGCTCCCACCTGTTTCTTGGATCCTTCCTACTCTATAATCAGAAACAAGTATAAAGAAGAAGAAAAACAAATTTGAGGGCCTACTTACGTCTTCAGTCCTCCATATGGGTGTTTGAGACTCCTTGACAGCATACTGTCCACCCAAAATCTGTTATAGTGACTGACCTCGGTCACTCCACAGTCTGCATCTGACCGACATCAGTTCCCATGCATCTGTCCCTGACTACCAACCTACCAACGTTGGTGTCCCTATTGCCGACGTCGGTCCTTCTAACCGACATCAGTCTTACCTACTACTGACGTCGGTCCTCCTGATCGAAGTCGGTCTTACCCTGCCCGACATCACTAGCTTTGGTCTGCACATGACCGACATCGGCACCTGTCTGTTCAATGCTAGTTCTTCTTGACCGATGCCAGTATCTGTGTTCACCTATGAGTGATGACTTTTTACCCACGAGCTCCTTTGAATCAAAACCCATGTCCAAACTGCTCTGCTCAAAAGTATCCAGTACCATCCACTGGTTTCTGTCCGCCATCTCCTCCAAGAACACCAAGGCTTTCCAGTTCTTAAGCCTATCAAATATATCTGTCTTCTACTTAAGAACATGCATCTCCTTCCTACTCATGTGACCAAGCCTATGAAGCCACATCTTTGCAATAGAAGAAGAATCAGTAATATAAACAAGTAGATAAAAAGTACTTGTTTTCTTACCACCAGCTAATTCAAGTGTATCCGATGTGAGAGTTCTTGTGCATCTCTCATCACCCAATCTTTCTGAAGAAATTAGCCATATCTCCAAACCTAGGACTTGCATGACCTTCATCAACACCTGTGTGTTGGCCACCTGCAATTTTAGCTTCACTTCCCCTTTGCCAATTCTTTGGCAAGGCTCACCAGCTCCTCTACCTGGGGCTACATGGAAAGAGGCAACCGAATCTTTTATCCAAGATTCAATTTTATCCAAGAAACCTCCCAGAGCATCCTGTGCAACATCACCTACAACATCTACTTCTTCAGTTCCTTCTTGCTGATCTTCCACAAACCAACAATATTCTTTTACCTGCTCTTTCTTTCCATGGGACCTTAAGTGACCATCTGTGCTTTTCAACTCCTCCATTCTTAGCTTACTTTCATCTGTCATTGCTCTGCTCCTACTCAATCAGAAACCCCTAAGAGTGCCCTGTAACCAAACACAAAACTTGCTTCCTACAACCTTAGCTCTGATACCACTTGTCAAGATACGAAACACCAGAAGCACACAGTTGATTACGAAACCAAGCAACTTATTATGCGGAAATTAACCAGATTCAACAAGTAACTAGAATTCAGAATAACATAGAATATGAGAGACAATACACAACTTGTATTAATAACTCTTACAGAAAAGAATACAATAAAGAAGATGCCACTTCTTCTCCACCACCTCTTCAGAGGTTTCCCACACCTCAAGTGAATAGTAATTCTCTCCTCAAAGCTCTCTCTATTAGGTCCCAACACCCAACTCAAACATAGAGTTGGTGTTCACCTTACACCTGTGCTCCACGCACTCCATAAGTGCTCCACACACTCCACAAGTACTCAAGGTACTTCAAGTAGATCTCCCATGAACCTGCAATTCAACAGACCATAATTATAAAAGGAACTGCCTTGCCTTCCTCTTAGCTCTCCATGTACTCCACGTACATACCAATGAGTACACATCGTACTCCAAGTAGATCCTGCCTGATCCTGTTCCCTGTTGTGTTGCTGTCTTATCTGATCTCCAACCTACAGATCAATATTGGTTTTGCACACCTGTGAACCTTGAACTTGCACACACACACACCTGCAGATCAATGATCTTACTTACCATGTAGATCTCCTATAGGGTCCATGCTCATCTGATGACCAAGATCATACATACCTAAAGAATCCAGCTGACTCTCCAATCCAGCACCCACACACTTGGTACTGTGGCACTAGGAGGAACGCACCATTGCTCTACCTCACACACCAAAGGAGCTTATAATTATGCTCTCTTACTCCCTAGAACTAGTTTACAATACAACCATGAGTCTATTATATAGATCTCATCCAAACAATAATTAGACATCTAATTACAATAATTAGATCCGCAGCTCTTAGTCTATAATTAGCACTAAGCATGCAAACACTTGGTTCGTCAACCAACTGCCCATAATAAACTTGCAGTCAAACCACACAGGTGACCGACGCCGGTCCCTGTCTGCCTGGAGGTGACCGACGTCGGTTGCTTCTCTTCACAATCCTGCCGATGTCGGTTGATCAAACCGACACTGGTTGCTCTGCAACTCAGCAACCCTCAGCAACCTCCTCTCTTGTTTGCATCAGTGAAGCTTTTAGCTACACAACCTAACAATTTACCAATCATATTAGGAAACAAGTCACACTAAATCACTTAAGCCAATAATAAAGACACATTACATGTTAAAATTGAATGACTATAGAATACTAGAAACTTAGTTAAGAACATGAAACTTTCATCAATGTATGTGTATGACTAGGACACAAGTGTCCAAAAAATTGGGAAATTAGTATAGGTCACAAACTTGTAAAGTATGGTAATAAGTAGGTTTTATAGAATTTTGAACAACATAAAAGGTCTAGGTGATTATAATAACATAGGGTCATGATAAAAGATAATAAATTAGGCATAGATAAAGTAGATGTGATCTTTTTGAGAGTAGTAAGGTCTAGGAATTGAAGGGTATAACCATGAGAAGTATTTTTCAAGAATACAAGATTGAGGTGTTGTATAATTTAAATTTTATATCTACAAGTCTTTATACTACCCTTCATTAACTTTATATGTAGATGACCCATTTCTAAAATTAAATACTGATCTAAAAATGTCTTTATTACTCATTCAGAATAACTCAATCTTATCCCCTAATTGATCTATACTCCTAGCCATGTTATCTTTACTCCTCAGACAAGGCCATATCATTCAGACTATATTATTCCCCAGTATTGTATAGTTCTATTGACTGCATCCTCCCACCAAATAATGAATAGTTACTCATATTAAAATTCATATAATAATTCATCCCCCATGTTTATTAATCCCTCTCTAAATTAATTCCATATTGATCTATAAATCCATAACTCCAAGTCATTAAACTCACAAAAGGCTCACATATGGAAAAAACTAGAAAATCTAACTGAACAAAAAGATAAAAGTGTTTATTTTTTCAAATACAAATTATATACAACCCTAGTAGCCCTAAAATAAGTTTATTTACACTTTAAAAATTCACAAATCATGGTTGAATCATAGAAATAGACCAAAATTGCATAATCATATAACATTACACTAGTCTTTCACACACACCATTGTATCTTGGGATAACTACATGGATTTTGAACCTTGTTTAGAGTATTGGTATGTAGGAAATGCTCAACACAAGTGGTGTTAAGTTATAACACAACTTTAACTAATAATACCTTTTTATATTTTTTTATCATTCATGGACAATTGAGTTAGGGTTACAAGTGAATAAGAAGGAACACCATGGTTTTTTTGATAAATAAAGATCTCTTGCATGGTCTACTATAACACATTGATGAGGTGAACTTATCATATTAATCATAGAGCATAAATCCTCACTAGACATTGATATTCCCTAAGGACAACATCACTACCTACCCCTATCCACATCTGATGGTCATATGCTAGATCTTATAGAAATATTATTCCTAATTTACTTCATCATCATAGATCCTCCCAACCAATTTTATAATTTATATCTTAGTCTTGTATTATCTAATGTATAGCTAAGAAATTTGTTTTTGTTCTTCCATTTTTAGCATTTTTAGAAATCTAACAAGTTCCAAATTAATTTGTGTCATCTATTACATAGTTTTAGTAGTCTAATTTTATGTATAATATTTTATAATTAGGTAAATTAATTCACCATATATTTTGAAAATTTGATAAAACATATTGGTGAACACATCTATTGATTTAATATTACAAACCCTAACCATAAATGTTTCTATGGTTTCTCTCCTTTTTCTTGTTTTCAAGTAATAGGGTTTTCATATTTCATAAATAATTTAATAGAAACAATCTTACAAGTTTTTATTTATTGTTTAAGTTAATTTAAGAAAAAACTTTCCACATATCTTTAGACACAATTATACATTAAGTTGTCCTCAAGTTAAATATTTTCCTATTCTAGTTGATAATACCATAATGGTAGAACTAGTTAATAGATTTGATGATATGGATAAAAGACAATTACAAGGATTTATTTCAAAGAATCAAGATATGAAAGATGTATTCATAATGATTGTTAGAGAGGAAATTAAGTCAACATATGAAGGCCAACCTTATAAGACCTCTAATATTATGGGTTATCTACCTTTATTGGAACCCCTAGTTCTTAATTTTGTATTGAAATATATTATGGGTGTAACCCAAGGGATATAATAGATTAATTTTCTAATTCCTATGTAGTCATTCAGGACACCACATTTGGGTTGGATACATTCTTATTCTCATGATGTACAATCCCTTATGCATAATATTCAATATCTATCAACTAAAGTGATACATTTGGATCAAGGTTATTTGAAACCAAATCAAGCATTTAATTCTCCTCTATTACACACTCCATTGGCATTACACAAAAACATATTCTCTACCAACTAGTTTTGTGGCACCCAAGCTTACACTATATGATTTAATGGGTGACCTCAATGAGAATTTCACATAGCATGCTTAGGCTATGCATATAACGATCAACTATTGACTAAGTTATTTCCAATAAATATAAAAGAGTACATATTACTATGGTTTTATAATTTACCACATCAATTAGTGTATGTGTTCAAAAATATGGCTAGTTTGTTTATTGAAAAAAATTAAATCAATATCAGTGATAAGATTTCATATGATTAAGCTATAGAACTCAAAAAAGTATCTAATTAGCCTATCATAAAATATGTCTTGAGTTATAAGACCAGGATATCTAAAATTACAAATCCAATGATAGGCAAGGAATTGTAAGATATCTTCAATTAGAGGTTACTTTCCCCATACCTGAGTCCATCATGTTTAAGATGTTTCTCTCATTCATAGGTTTGTGCCACATAATAAAGGAAAGAGATGTCAAATTATTGGTAATGAATAAGTTAGTAAAAAACCAACCTAGCTTCCAATATTTAGGTAATAAATTAGAGTAATACACCATATAATTTGACACCAAATGAAAAAAATATTGGTCAAAAGGAAATAATAAATTTAGTTTAAAAATTGACTCCGTGCATTATATTATCATCCCCTCCAAATAAACAATATACTAATCTACTTGAAGCTCCATATAAGGTCCTTAAAATGCTATTATAATGCAATATCATATCTCTCCCTCTTATTAAATAGGTTTATGATAATAAGCCTATTCCAAATGGATTTGACCATATTTCCTTTTGTGATTTTCATAGAGTACCAGGGCACACTACTAATAGGTGCACTAGTTTAAGGAAAAATATTCATGATTAATTAGATGCAAACATCATTGATGTAGGAATACCTATAGACATTTTGAAGTCATAGGTAAGTGAAAGTAAATCAATGAAATTATTTAATAATAGTTTTTTACACATACAACTACTGAGATAAAAATTACGTCAAGAGTTAATTATGCATATAATGCACACCCTCCACCAGTTTCTTATCATTCTCATACAGAGGCACAACATCCTCTAAATGGTATTATTGGCACCTATCATACTTCAATACCACATATATCACTTATCACATTTAAAGAACATGAAATAGTAGATGATTATTTAGATTTAAACTCTTTATTCATTTGAGTACACATTTATCACCATCTTATTTAGAGTGTTATGGATGATAAAAGTTCAAGTGTGAATATGTGTGCAATCACAAATATATACCATGTTGGATGTACATATGAGGATTTTATTCCCTCAATAATCATAATAAAAGAATTAAATGGTCATTTTCAGATATGCATTAGTGAGATTACATTACCATTGTAGGTGGGTCTAATACATGTGGTCACTAGGTTTATAGTAGTACCTAGTGAAGAGGTATTTGATATATTATTGGGTCACCCTTGGATTTAGTATATTCATGCAATTCATTCCAAATTTCACAAGTGTTTAAACTATATATATTCTAACAAGGTCATCATGGTTAAAAGTATCTCATATGAATGACCCTTACCACAAATAGATATGGTTACTATACAATAGTGTTCAACCCATTCAAAAATTGTAAATGTTCAGACCATGTACCTAGATAAATATAAGAATATAAAATATAAATATGGACATAGATTTCATAATAAGGTAAAATTTCATTATTTTTATTAAAATATTTCTTGAGGTGGTTCCACTATGGGACCTAACTAACTCTCATCGATGAAAAAAATAACTTACTAACAACATTATTACTTAACCTACTAATATTTTTAACTAATAATATGAAAGGGATGCATGTGCCCCATACTATAAAACTAACACAATAACATAAATAAAGATAATAGGACCTTATATCAACTAACCCAAGAAATCACCCCTTGATATAGAGGGGTATAGAATATTATCCAAAGTTATGACTATGTAGTTATCAAAAGTCTCTGTCGTACATACGACTAATACACTATGCATCATGGTATTGATCAATTGATGTTACCTATAAGAATCCCACTACCCCACATTTTATGCCATGAATTATGAACATGATCAAGGTCTTCTCATCCCCTCTAACCATTCTATACCCAATTGTAATAGAACATAATCAAGGTCTACCCAAAAACATTTATCCACACAATGTCTCACACATAAACACATCCAAGTTATTATTTAATAAAATGTATGGCTCACCTCTTTGATGCCCACCAATGTTTAAAAAGCTTTTTTCAAAACTATGGTGTTAAAAACTCACCTACCAACTTGTATAATCACTGATGACTTATCAAAGGCCATAAAGTATCTCCCCTTATCAGGTGAGAGGTGAGAATACATTAGAGTTGAAAACCAAATCCAAAATACTTTATATTCTCCTCATCAGGAATATTAGTGAATAAAAAAAAAACTAAAAATGATAGAAAGAAACATACATATATCTATCTAACATTTTCCATTATAGAAATATTCCAATCTTGGTTTTAACAACTTACACAATATGGCTGTAGTAATGGCTTTATTAGTCTCTTAGAACCTTAGGCACATGTAAACTATGAAGTGAAAATGCCTCATCTCTAATAGCACAAGAAATGAAAATTTTGGTTAAAATCATTGTTCTTAAGTCCATAATTTCTATTTTCATCTTTTGAACAAGAGTAGGGTATTAGTTTTAACCAAAAATGCACCCATTGTACAAAAATTAGAGTACATTTAATTTCCATTGTTAATAAATGTTTATCATAAAAGTCGTATCTAGATATCTATAAACAAATATATAACCACTCAAGGATTCCCTTGGGAAGCCTATGTAGGTTCTTATATTGTTGTCCCTTGTTCCCATTTTTGATTGGAAGTGGGGGTTAATGAAACATTCTCAGTTGTTTTATTTTTCTAGTAGGGGGTCTCACTAAAACCCCCATCTCAGGCTTTCATTTCATACTTATACTTTAGAGGAGATTTACTTGGGTTGGGTCCATTTTGGGAACCCATTTAGGTTTTTCTTCTTCAATATTTGTTTGTTTTATTCATTGGTATTGGGTTTAATTTGAATTAATTTGAAACCCCATTGGTTCTTTATTCTTTCTTTTATCTAATTTTTATTTTTGGTTTAGATTCTATTGGGATAGGTCTTCATGTTTGGTGGATTTGGGCGCCTAGGGGACCCTAAAGTTTCTCTTTCTCTCTTAGGGGAGATTATTTGTATGACTCTTTATTTGGTTCCCTTTGTTGGGATTGGGTACTTTGGGTTCCCCATAAATTATCTTTCTCTTTTATGGGTGCTTACTTACATGTTTTTTTGATAGTGGATTCCAAATGGAATCATTCTCCTGATTGTACCATGGATCCTTGAGGGCGTCCTTATTTATTTGGTAATCCATTTTGGGGACCTAGGCCCCATTTTTCCCAAATTAGGTTTATGGTTTGAGTCTTTCCAGATTTTAATTTTTTGAGATTCTTATATGATATCTAATGGATACCTGAACCTCTTACTATGTCCAAGGCTAAATTCACACCAATTTATAAATGTGGGTTTATATTAATTAGAATAAATAAATAACCACTCTAATGTGTATATAATGTTTAATAACTTATGGAATGATTGGTTTCATGACTACCTCTAGGCAAAAATTTAACTAGATACAAAATTCACAAAAGGATACACCCTTATGTCTCCAACATAAATCCTTTTATAATCTCTTCAAAAAATAAAAAATGAAATATTCAAAAAAAATTGTAAACTAATTTTGACCAAAAAATGTTTGACCAAAAGAATAGATTGGTGCGTTTTGAACTTGAGACCTCTCATTTTTAAGTGTTTTACAAAATAACCTCAGCCAACTCTTTTACCAAAATTTGTGAAACATAAAATGAAGATGTTATATGTAAATTGTATATTTTTTTAGTGTTTAAAATAAAAATACAATATGTAAAATCCTTTCACCATAAATTTATCCAAAGTAAAAACTATGTTACTCTTTCTTGTGGAGCCCACTATAAAACATTAATGTTTAAAAACTCTAATGTCCAAGCATAGAAAATTGATTTGATTTATCACACCTCTAATCAATATGTGATCCATGAATGTATGAGGTTGTACTACCACATGAGAGAAGCTTTGGTTTTCTCAAGTACTAGTTTGATGCTCAGGGTGTTGTACAATGGCTTATTAGGTAATTTGTGAAGTGTTTGAGGCCATATAATAGCCAAAAGTAGATTTTAATGATGTAAAATAGTATAAATTTTTAATTTTTGACATTAAAAACCCATACTATTGTATTGATATGTTATACAAATGAATTTATAGTTGTTTTAATATTGTAAAACACTTTTAAATGTTGTACAACAACAAATTTTTAGTTTTTAGACTTATCCAAATTCAATTTGGCTATATTAATATTCCTTACAAATCCTTGGTCAAATTTTGGATCTATATAAGGTTGTAAAAGGGCACACAAACTTGTTTACTCATCAAAAATTCCATAAAATGTAAATATTTAGAAGCTTTGGGGCATATAAAACTAATTTTTGAATCCTTTGGTTCATATAAAACTAGTTTTTCAATCCTTTGGGCTGTAATACCTCAGATTTGGAGATTTTTAGGCATAAACAAGATTTTATGGAAATTTAAAATCTTTAAAAATTCATACATTTATCTAAAATTTCTTAATTAGACTTACATACTCCCAAAAGTCTCTTTAAATGTATTCAAAACTCTTTGAAAAATGTCACTTAATACCACTATTCAGACTGTGCCCATAGGTAAACAAAAGATTACATTGTATAATTTGATAATGTTTCACACAAAGGTAAAATCTTGATTAATAAGTATATTTACAAATTTAAATCTTTTAATAGGTTTTGATAAGGTGGTTACTTGTTATCCTAATGGGTTCAACCACCCAACTAACCAAACTAATATTTATTTACTAACATTATTAAATTACCTATTAACTACCAAATGGGTGTATGTACCTCATCAATAATAGCTAACACACTAAGAAAATAGCATTGAATCAATCAACCCAATAATAAAAACAAGTGTCCACCCTTCCAAAGAGGCCTATCCTTGAAATACCACATCAACAAAGATTTGTCATAGATTCTAGAGAGCCTCTATCTACTCTTACACATCCTAGATTAATATTACATGGTAGTAAGGGTGTTTCACATAAGACACCAACAAAGATTTCATACACTAAATTATGGGTTCCAAAGAGATCTAGTTATTCACACTCAATAATATACACATTATTATATAGATCATCATTATGATACTAGCTCTTATAGTACATAGGGAAACTTGTATTCAGATTCAAACATTAGCTCAGTTTAGTCACAGAAGTATGACACTTTATGTTTGTGAAGGGTTACCCTTCCTATCATAGATACACGAACTATTTATTTTTATTCCATTATAGGACTCATCCTTGATTATTTTTATTTCTCTTTCTTAGTTTATGTATATCCAAAAATAAAAAATAAAAAATAAAAAAATATTCCATAATATTAAAAAATAAGACCTATGCATGACTTATGTAGTTTATTCACATCACTTAATTTGTGATTAGTATACTCAATATTTATCTATATATAGTTTATAATAAACTTTATTCATAATTTTATATTATTTAATTCATAACATATAGGTTTCCATTTATAGACATAGTTAAAGGCCATTTAACTATCTCAGACTCAGAAATTACAAATAGACAAAATCACTCTGCCTAGATAATAATTCATTGTGTTGTCCAATTCCATTAAAATTATACTAGTAAACACAAGTTATAAATTATCATACCCAAAAAATAAACATTCTTCCTACATCTTGTTTATACAACTACTATTTCACTAAGGACATCTCATACATAGGTTCTGTCATTCTTTAGTTATCCCTTATTGTTTATACCTTAGTTCTTTACATTATGTAAAATATATCGATAATGCTCACTTACATTCACATTAATATATTCCTAGATAATTTAATTACTAGATATATGAATGTTACAAATTGATTATGTTTATTAATTACATATACATGTGCATGTTTTTCGTGTTTGTTTTTTATGGAATGCTGACCTTAGACTGCTCTGATACCAAATGATGAATAGTCCCAGACTGATATTCATCTACAAAAAATCATAAAAACAATGACTCTACAGAGTCCGTAGCTTTTCTTTTTTTCTGTACAGTCCATAGATTCAAGCCTACAGAATCCGTAGTTTCAAGCCTATAGTGTCCGTAGATTCAAGCTTGCAGAGTCCGTAGTTATGAACCTATAGAGTCAACTATGAATGTAAAAACACTTCTAGATACCCATTAAGCCCTTCTATAACATACTAGATAATCTCATGAGGTTACTTTGTATGGAATTGTACTTTCTTCTTTAAGCCCTGCTCTAATTAGCCCTCTAAATAGGCAAATCTTTAAATCTGAAAACATACACTGAGTGTTAAAGAAAACCAATCACAATTTTAGACACCATTTATCTTATTTATGCTTATTCCAAAGTTTTAAGTCTCCACCATCACTGGAAATATCATTTTCCTTCAACCCACTTGACCTCTTCTTGTTTGCCCTTAAGCTCAACTTCTTGGTTTATGAGACAAATCCGTACTGTATGGATGGTACCACTTCCAAAACACTTTAATCATCCATGGTTTCATAAAACAATCATGTTCACCAAGTTTCAACTTCTTACAAGGGTTAGAACTCCATTTTTAGCATTTTTTCCAAAATGAACTAACTTTTGCACAGTCCTAGACAGGCCTGGAAAAGAAAAATTACATATCTTGAGAATAACAGGCTTTAAAAAAATCATTCCAACTTCAAAATTTCTATTTTTTTATTCTCAAACTTTTATCTTTAGGCACCTAAGGTTAATAATGTATGGATTTTCTCATATTACAAACTTTTCTCAAAACTGAATTCTCAGGACAGCAAGCAGGCTGTTTGCAAATAATTTTATAACTTGAACACATTTGCCCTTCAAACCTGAAATTTAGTTTTACATATCTATAATAACATCCATAAACTTTTCTCTTTTGAAACTAATGCTGATAAATTGTGGTTTGTTCCCAACTATAACCTTTGCATGATTTCTAGTGCATAGAACCTTGTTTTAGCAGGCTTCAACCAAAGAAAACATTATCAAATCTGAGTTTTAGGTATCCAAAGGACTATAAAAGTTCAAAATCACCTTTTTTATTATGTATATGAACCTTATCAATATGCACAAACTAATCAAACACCCATTAATATCATCCAATGAGGCTATTCTAGCTCAAACACTTAAATTTGCACCAAGAACATGCATTAAAAGATCAATACATACCATTCACACTCAAGCACTCCAGATAGGCAATTCAATGGCTTTGTCCTCTATTTTATTACTTTAAAACATCTACTACAAACCCATATGCATTCCAATTCACACAACTATATACAAGGACCTAAAAAGGTCTATAATACACCCGAACTTCAAACAATGAACTTGATTGTTCTTGAATCTCGCTTCAATACCTTTAAATGACTCCTAAAGCCTCTATAATATATATTTAGGCCTCCTAAACCTACTGATTCTAACTGCTCATCAATAACAACAAACTCTCTTTGTTTAGCATGGTCTTAAAACTGCCCATGATCTTCTCCTTTGATTTCTCAATTTTTAACAACTTGCCAACTTGCTTCTTTATCTTGACAAATTAGAATTTTATCCCCCTTCCAAAGTGGGGATTAGGTAATGAGATGTTTTTACTAAGGTAGAAACACATTTAAAAGTTGTTTACACTTTCATGAAACCCCTTATGTGAGGTTTAGCACTTACTTGCCTCTTTTTAGAATTTGATTTTTCAAATCAATTTTTTTGGAGGGAAATTCTATGATTTGAATTCTCTTGCCCCTATGGATCTTTTGACAACTAGAAAACTTTAAAAACACCTAATAGAGACTATTCAAACTATCTAAGACCTCATAAGGTCTTTACAATGCATTACATGCTTTTTAAGGCCTCTAGGCCTTTACAAACAACTTGTTGTTTCCCTAAGCCTAATTACATGTTTGAGTGATGCTCCTGCATCAGATTCTTGGGCTTAAAAAGTTTCATGAGCTCCTTCTCATGAGTTTCATTTGTTTTCCCATTTACAAAGGTAAAAATTTTACAAAAAAAAATGTCTTTGTCATTCAATTTTTCATACAAATGTGCATGTTCTTGACTACCACACTTGTGTCTTTTTTTGCTTGTTGTCTTTTCCTTCCAATGTACATCTTGCTATCTCTTCATCTTCTTTGCAGCCTTCTTCTTTACATATTCATCCTCTTGAATGAGGATATCAACTTCCATTCTCTCTTCTTGAGCTCTTAGAAGAGCTCTCTTTTCCATGTACTTGACCTCCTTATCAAGCAAACCTATACAATCACCATTCAAAGCAAAATTAGAAGCAAAAATTTGAGACCCTTGGGTCTCTCCAAATTGTTGAACCCATACTTGCTGTTCAAGTATGACTTCTTGGTCCTTTGTCTTCATTTCTTCTTCACAACAATCTTCTACCTCCTCAAATATTGTTATAGGACAAGTTTTGTCCTTCTCTTCATGGTTAATGGCATATTCTAAGACTGCCAACTCTTCCAACAACTGCTCTTTGTTTTGATAGACAAAAAGCTTGTTTGGTTGTTCAACTAAAAACTCTCCATCAAGGTTTTCTATCTCCTTCAGGATATCTTCTTCAATTGTCAAGTCTAAGCATTTAACCTTCTCTCCATCTTCTTACAGCTATTCTACCCCTTGGTATACAAATACCCATTCTTGTTTCTTATCAAGCAACTCTCCTTCACCTGCAAATTCTTGATTAGACTGCCATATTTATTTTAAGAGATCTTCCTCCTTAGTGATTAGTACATTTTGATCAAAATCAACTATATCAACATTATGCAATTGAAAATTATAATCTTCAATCTTTTCCAATTCTGAATTTTGATCATTATACCTTTGTTCTTCATCAACATACAGCTCTTCATTCCTTTTGTTCTCTTGAGTAAGGACTTCTTCTTCCTGCTTGATCAATTCTTTATGTTGGAGTTCCAACTGATCCTTCTTCATGTCTTCATCACTTGAGGCATTACAACAAGCCTCTTCTTCTTGTCTAAGCACTCTCTCATGAGGTGCTTCACCTCCTTGATCCATGAGCATCTTCATTGGATCATATGTTTCTCCTTCCTCCTCAACTTGCTTTCCTGTAAACAAAACATCAAATGAAATGTCAGATACAAAAACATTTGGCCACTTGATTTTTTGAGTGATTACTTGCTGTTGGTCTATTTTTTCAATGATGAGATCCATCTCATCTACCAAGTATTGATCCTCTTCATACTGAAATTCCTCTTCAAACTGAAACTTTTCTCCAAGCTCTTCATTCTTGAGCTTATCCTTTTTTTATACTTCTTCATCTCTCTCCTTAAGGCAACTCTTAGCATTCTTCTTCTTCTTCTTTCCATCACTAATCTAATTGGCCATCTTACTCTTTTCTTCTTCATTACCCATCCTTGCCATGGGTTTTGCATATTTTCTACCATGGTTTTTATCATGGCTATCCTTGCTTTTATCTCATTCACTTCTCTTTGGTACTCTTCCTCTCTTTGTCTCTTTTTTCTTTCTCTTTCTTGTTTCTCTCTCTTTATCTGGTTCATGTTTCTTCTAGGCAGTTCCTCTATCACTCTTCTCAATTCTTCAAACTCCATCCTTTACCTCACCTAAGTCTATTTCACCTTAGTCTTTTGGAAAACTATCCAAGCTTCTTCTTGGATCTTCTTCTTCTTCTTCTTGAGCAATTTACTATGCTCTTCTTCTAGAGCTTCTCTTGGCTCTTCACTAAGCCTTTCATGGCTTCTCCTCTTAAGCCTCAGTGGCTTGATTGCCTTGAACCCACAACTTCTTCACTACAACAGCAATTAGTCTTTAAAAAGCTTGAAAACAACTTGTCAATAAATTTTCTTATTACCTTCTTCACTTGCTTCAATCACTGCAAACTTTTTATTTTTTTCTTCTATTTGCAACTTCACAAAGAGAGTACAAAATTTTCCTTTTTCCAAGAGCTTACTAGCTCTGATACCAAATGATGGAATGCTGACCTTAGACTGCTCTGATACCAAATGATGAATAGTCCCAGACTGATATTCATCTATAAAAAATCATAAAAACAATGACCCTGCAGAGTTCGTAGCTTTTCTTTTTTTTTTCTGCACAGTCCGTAGATTCAAGCCTGTAGAGTTCGTAGATTCAAGCCTGCAGAGTCCGTAGTTATGAACTTGTAGAGTCAACCATGAATGTAAAAACACTTATGGATACCCATTAATCCCTTCTATAACATATTGGAGAATCTCATGAGGTTAATTTGTATGGAATTGGACTTTCTTCTTTAAGCCCTGCTCTAATTAGCCCTCCAAACAGGCAAATCTTTAAATCTAAAAACATACACTGAGTGTTAAATAAAACCAATCACAATTTTAGACACCCTTTATCTTAATTATGCTTATCCCAAAGTTTCAAGTCTCCACCATCAATAGAAATATCATTTTCCTTCAACCCACTTGACCTCTTCTTGTTTGCCCTTAAGCTCAACTTCTTGGTTTATGAGACAAATCCATACTGTACGGATGGTACCACTTCCAAAACACTTGACTCATCCATGGTTTCACAAAACAATCATGTTCACCAAGTTTCAACTTCTTACAAGGGTTAGAACTCCATTTTTAGCATTTTCTCCAAAATGAACTAACTTTTGCACAGTCCTAGACAGGCCTGGAAAAGAAAAATTACATATCTTGAGCATAACAGGCTTTAAAAACATCATTCCAACTTCAAAAATTCTGTTTTTTTTATTCTCAAACTTTTATCTTTAGGAACCTAAGGTTAATAATGTATGGATTTTCTCATATTACAAAATTTTCTCAAAACTAAATTCTCAGGACAACAAGCAGGCTGTTTGCAAATAATTTTATAACTTGAACACATTTTCCCTTCAAACCTGCAATGTACTTTTATAGATCTATAATAACATCCATAAACTTTTCTCTTTTGAAACTAATGCTGATAATTTGTGGTTTGTTCCCAGCTATAACCTTTGCATGATTTCTAGTGCATAAAACCTTGTTTTAGCAGGCTTCAACCAAAGAAAACATTATCAAATCTGAGTTTTAGGTATCCCAAGGACTATAACAGTTCCAAATCACCTTTTTTCTTATGTATATGAACCTTATCAATATGCACAAACTAATCAAACACCCATTAACATCATCCAATGAGGCTATTCTAGCTCAAACACTTAAATTTGCACCAAGAACATGCATTAAAAGATCAATACATACCATTCACACTCAGGCACTCCAAATAGGCAATTCAATGGCTTTGTCCTTTCTTTTATTACTTTCGAACATCTAATACAAACCTGTATTCATTCCAATTCACACAACTATATACAAGGACCTAAAAAGGTCTATAATACACTCGAACTTCAAACAATGAACTTGATTGTTCTTGAATCTCACTTCAATACCTTTAAATGACTCCTAAAGCCTCTATAATATAGATTTAGGCCTCCTAATCCTACTTATTTGAGCTTCTCATCAATAACAACAAACTCTCTTTGTTTAGCATGGTCTTAAAACTACCCATGATCTTCTCCTTTGATTTCTCAATTTTTAACAACTTGCCAACTTGTTTCTTTATCTTGACAAATTAGACTTTTCTCCCCCTTCCAACGTGGGGATTAGGTAATGAGATGTTGTTACTAAGGTAAAAACACATTTACAAGTTGTTTACACTTTCATGAAACCCCTTATGTGAGGTTTAGCACTTACTTGCCTCTTTTTAGAATTTGATTTTTCAAATCAATGTTTTTGGAGGGAAATTCTATGATTTGAATTCTCTTGCCCCTATGGACCTTTTGACACCTAGAACACTTTCAAAACACCTAATAGAGACTATTCAAACTATCTAAGACCTCATAAGGTCTTTACAATGCATTACATGCTTTTTAAGGCCTCTAGGCCTTTACAAACAACTTGTTGTTTCCCTAAGCCTATTTACATGTTTGAGTGATGCTCTTGCATCAATTTTCCCACTTCATGTCTTGTGTCTATTCACTACTTTATCTGGTGGGCATTTGAACATATTCTTGTGTGCTTCTATAGGCCTATTATAAGTTTATATGTCTGTTTGAATGGAATTTTAGTATTTCCCTTTTATGTGGCCCGTTATCTTTCTATTGGGTTCTTTGTATGATGTGTGTACTCTTTGTGTGTATGCATCATGGCCATGGCATTTATTTATTTTTATTTTCTTAGTTTTAGATGTCATGATGGACATCATGCATATTCCTAATTTTTTATGCCATTATAAATATCATTCATCCCTAAATAAGTATTAATTTATCTTTCAATACTTAATTTCGATCATTCATCTACATCCCTCATTGCTAACATCTATCTTGATAATGTCACTATGTATGTTTGTTTCCACATGGATCTTATATCAATTTTAGCCAAATTTATATATGATGATACCATGTTACTCAATATTATAATTACTACTTATATTTATAATTTTTCATAACATCTCTCTAATAACCTTTTCATTACTACCAAAAATGAATCGTATTCCATTTGCAGTAGTTAGTTCGCCTTTTTACACTAGTTTTGCACCAAAATAACCCATTAGAATCCATATAGAGATTCATAACTACTTCACCACTTTGGGTATTCAATTATGGAATCAAAAATACCTATATTTATTAATTGCACTCTATTTTAAATGAGTATTTGGGAATGCATAATGCAATCCAAGCTATTCAACAAAGAAGATAAATCTTCAAAGGGTCCTACCATCTATAATCACCAGTTTTGCACTAGAAAAAATAATGGTTTGCATACCCAATTAGGTATATTAATTTCTTATTATTATATCTATAAGTTTTATTGTATTTACTACTTTTTTTAATCTTAAGTAAGGATTTATTTTATACATGTTTCATTTTATGTTATGGATGAAGCACAATTCTACATTGTGGCCTACATTCAAAACCATTCTTCAAAGGTTAGTTTAGGTATGCACCTTTTCCTTTTACTCTAATAATTTGGATTTGATGCTTTAATATAATAAAGGTGGTGTATTTAGATGCATAAATTAACATTTAAGCTGAAATAGTGTATTTTTGACCACTCCTTACAAGAAATTATCTCATGTCTCATTCCATAGTCTTTCAACTACCCTTACATTCTTTATATGTGGATGAACCATTCCTAACCACAACTACTGATCCCAAAATATCCCTATTCCTCATTTAAAAAACTCAAGCTTATCCACTAACTGATCTATACTTCTAGCTTAATTGTGTTTTCTCCTCAAAAAGGCCAATCCATTTGGACTATATGGCTCCCCAAACATGTTTAGTTTTGTTAGCCACATCCTCATGCCAAATAATGTCTAGTTTCTCAAATTCAAACTCATTTAATAGGTCATCCCACATGTTTAGTAAACCTCATATGAAGGAATTCCTAATTGGTCACTATAAATCCATAATTTCAAGTCATGTTTCACACATGAGGATCACACATGGAAAAATAATATAACATATAAGTAACATTGAGCAATAAAAATTTATTTTTTCCAATATAGATTCCATACAACCCTAGTATCCATGATCTAAGTTAGCATACACTTTCAGAGGTCACAAGCCATAGTTGAAGCAAAAAATAAACTAGATTTTCACAAGAATCTAACATTACACTAGTCTTTCACACACACCACCATAGTATGGGATAACTAAATGGAGTTTGATACATATCCATAGTTTTAGTATGTAGGAATCACTTAACTGCTAACCCATTTTTTTTATTATTGTTGTTTTATAATTTTTGGTCAATTGAGCTAGGGTTACAAGTGAAAAAGAATCAAAACAATGGTTTTTTTATTAGATTGAGAATTCTCACACATTCTAAGAGGACACACATATGAGGAAAAATTATCACATCAGTCATAAAGCACAAATACTCATCAAATTTTTGTGCACCCTAAGGATAAAAATAGTTCCTACTCCTATCTAAATCCAACAATATTGTATCATATGAAAATGAAACATTCTTATTGATTCAAAACATCATTATAGAGCCTCCTAGTCAATTTTACAGTTTATGTCTCAATCTTTCACAATTAAAATTCCAAGTAATTTATATTTTTCATTTCCCTTTTCAACATCTCTCCAAATTTTTAAGTTCCAAATCAATTCATGTCATTTATTACATATCTTTAGTATTTTGATTTAACATATAAATTTGTATGATTAGGTAAATTAATTCATATATTTTCCAAATTTGATAAAATAACATGAAATGGTTGTGTTATAGTTTGAGTCAATGTTTTCACCAGAGTATATGTTATCTCTTTTTTTTAAAAATCATATGGTCAATGCCTCAATCAAATTTGGATGATTTCCACCATTTTGAATTTTTCTTTTATTTTTTTAATTAAAATTAGTTAGTGATGATGTAAATTGTGTCAAAAAAATTATCTGACACTAATAACATTAGAGTTTACATAAAACTAAAAAATATGGAGGATAACCACCATTTTAGATGTGGGTAAGTGTTATAAAATGATGGTCCAAAAAGTGTAAACTTTTATGAATTAACAATAAATGTCTATGCATTATTTAAATAATATGTATGCATTATTTTATCTAGGATTGGTAAATACCAAGCCTAAAACATGTACACATTTTTAAATACATTTTTTTAATGTTTGAAACTATCATCCTACCATTAGAAAGTTTCATTGCTTACACACAATTCCACTGCACACCATCATTTCATGCCCATATTCTAGGTAATTACCTTTAAAAACTCTATCAAAATGTATTGAAAATATTGTTTAGTGAGATTATCAATAATTTTATGCTAGGGGAGAGGTAAATAAAGTAATTTCCTTCCAAATAACACCAAATCTACTAATTATTTTGGGATTTGCATTTTTTTATTATTAAAACTAGTTATTTTTTGGTTTGTATAACCTATCAAACCTATTCACATGGAAAGAAAAATGTAGGAATTGAATATGAAGAAAAAAATCCATAAAACCCTCCTAACCCTCATACCCCTCTTATCCCTCCTATCCCTCCTATCCCTTCTATAATTCCACAAGACCCCCAAGGTAGTCAGGAGGATTTGGCCTCACATATAATAAAAATAGAATATAGATTGAACATATAATTAAGATAATGAAGGACCCTCATTCAACTAACTCTTTAGGAAGGTCATTTCAAACTTTAAACTTTTTTATCTCACCTTTTGGGTAGCAGAGCATTGTTACACTGCCCAAATCATTTCAAACCTTTTTTCATAGACCCTTTTGCATAGAATTCCAAATTTATTGCTACATTTTTAGACCAATCCAAGTGTACCTTTTGTGATCCTTTTTCTAAAACATAGTTATTCCTCTCACCTTTTTCTAGCCTATTTGTTAAAAGAACCAGGTTTTATACCATTATTTATGAGAAAATAAACTATTGCTAAAAAGTGCCTTTTGTTTCATACCTTATACCTAGTTGATCAAGTTCATGACAAAGAATCTAATGCCTAGTGTTTTTTAGAAGTGTTTCAAATCCATTAGATTAAAACTTTTATCCATTTTCAAAGTCTAGATTTTGACATCATTTGGTCAAGAGTCCTAACACATGCCTTGTTTGAGCCTAGATTTTGATGTCGCATTTGGCTAAAAGACCTAGTAACTTTTAAATTCCTAGATTAGACTAATTTGAAATACTTCAACCTTAGAGTTTGGAATTTTGATTTTTTGGTCCACTTACTTGCTTATCTTTATGTGAATAATGATATGTTAGATATTTTACGCTAGTTTATTTCCTCACAAATCTTTACATATACCTTTTGATCCTTTTGACAAATCTAAACCAAGTTGAAGGCATAATTTATTTTAGATTCTTCCTTTTTTAGAGTTTATATAACTCTTTGACCTTTTATCACAAAACATTGACTATGGATCCCAACATGTATTCCTACACTTGTAGTGGACTCATGTACAATCCAAGGATTAGTAATGTAGTTACACAAGAAGAAATGGTACAAGAACCCTATGCAGATAATATTGCTTATGAGATAGATTCTTATCCCTCTTATAATACTCAATCAAGGACACAAAGAAAATATCCATTAGATAACTACTTAGTTAACACACCACCTTATTTAGAATAGGACCAAGAGCAAATTACACAAATACTTAGTTATAATACCAATAATGGATAATCTAGTTCTTCAATAGTCATATTTTACTAATACCGCTTCCACGTATGATCCATTTTGGTTTGAATGACATTTTTTAGAGAACAAAGATGAAATTTTAGTTAGATCCATAGAGGTAGGGGCCAAGTTTCTGACATACTTCCCCCATGAAAATTTACTAAGTCTAGTAAGAGTGCCCCACAATATCATTAACAATCAAAAGGATTCTTCTAGAAATCCTATGGCTCTAGTCTAAACAACATATCAAGGCCCTAATATATCCAATCAAGGAAAAAACATCATGGAAGATTACTTTAACTAAATACAAATAACATACCAAACCTACCTAAATTTAGCATGTGATTTCAATCAGATGAACATGGTAAGTAAGCCTCTCATTGACCTAGTACCTTTAATACGAGTGTTGATAGAATTAACTAGACAAGTGAATCTGAGTTCCAACCTATTTTTATAAATCACTTTGATAGATAACTTGATGCATACTCCAGTTATTATTGATGTGTCTTCAGTTTCTATAATGAATAGTGAGCCAAATGTAGTGGACAATGTGCAAACAGTGTCTAATCTTGATCAAAGTGGTACTAACACACAAACAACTAATTAACAACATGTGCCTATAGTTAATCCCATGATAATATCATCATACCAAGGAGAAAGATTTTATACACCCCAACCTCAACTAGTTGCTTCCACGAGTGTACAACCTACAAGTTTAGATAATCAAATAATGGCTAATGTTACACCTCAAGATAGAATGTGATGAATCCTACTCCCCCTCAACATGTAGCGAGTAGTATTCCAAAACAATAGACACAAATCATCATACCAAGGAATAAGAATTTTTACACCCCAACCTCAACTAGTTCTTCCTCAAGTATACAACCTACAAGATTAGATAACCAAATAATGGCTAATGTTATACCTTAAGATAAAATGTGATGAATCCTACTCCCCCTCAACAAGTAGTGAGTAGTATTCCATAAAAATAGACACAATAAATTATATCAACATAATAGAGGATGAATACATTACCACCTCAATCAAGGGAAACTAATGTACCACCTCACCAGGTAATGATGAACATACCTCTTCAATCACAGACTAATATGCTAATTCAAAACTATGTAATGACTAATCAATAACATGTAAATATTGGTCAATGGTAGATGCTAAATCTACAACATGCTTTTACTTCTTCACAAGGATTCATGTAATAAGGAGGTCCCCATGTTTCTCAAGTACCTACTAGATAACTATTAGTTTAAAATGTGCCACAAATTTAGAGACAAGGTCTTGGTCCACAAGTTCCCACTCAATAGTAAGGTTTGATTAGTCAAAAACATGTTCTTTTTAAATCACAATAGGAAAAATATAGTTATATCCCTTCATCTCAACCACAAAATACTCCAAATCAAACCTTTATCATCAAACTAAACTATAATATTACATAGCCTAATATGTAATTTTAAGTACATCTTAATCCATGTATGTGTATTCTTGGTCCATTCCCCAACCAAGCCAATATATCCCAATAGGTGTCTCCATCATACCCTAGTCAAAGGTGTCCCACTTGTGACCTCCCAACCATTTACCCAAACCAATATTCTCCCTCAAACCAATATCCCTTCTAGTTTCTTATCCCAAGAATTATAACAAATGAAGGATGTGATTGCTACCATTCAGGCAAGGAAGTAGACTAAAAATTTCAAATTGGATGACATGTGTTCCTATCTATTCAACATGAAGTATTTGTAGATACCATTTCCTTTAGGATACAAACCACCCAAATTCAATAAGTACAAAGGGAAAGGTGACCCTAAGGCCCATTTAACCAAACTCTTTGTCACATGTCAACTAGTGGCATATATAGACATATAGCTTTTGCTATTGTTTCCAAGGAGCCTAGTTGGACAAACCTTGGAGTGGTTTTTAAAGTTGCCCAAGAATTTAGTAACAAACTTTGATGACTTTTTTGATAAATTTGTGTAGCACTTTTCCTATAATCTCAAGCATGAGATTTCATTAGTAGACTTGACACAAGAAAAGCAAAAAGTTGGGGAGAGTTCTACAAGTTATTTACAGTGATGGAGAGCCCTTAAAATCCATTTCACTTATAGTGTACTAGATAAATAATTAGCCACTATGTTTACCAAAATTTTGCATAGTGAAATAACTTAACATCTGGAGTTACAATGTGCACATATGTTCAAATAGATAATTGATAAAGGTTTGTTGATCGAATGGGTGCTCATCAATAAAAGAGTCATCAAAATTAATTCTACCAATTATGGAAATAGCCAATAGCAACATCTTATTCAATTGTAAGTAATGTAACTGACACAGGCCAATAACCAAGAAAGATCGAAGCAATTCAACTGAAATAACAATGTTGTGGGAAATGGTGTAATCAAATATCATCATGTGAAAACTATGAAAACCTCATCTACACCAGATTTTTAACTTACTCCTACCTAGAAACCTCTCCAACTAATGCCACAAGCATAATAACCAAAACCTACATAATAAATACAATAGCCTTTACCATTGAAAAGCCCTCCTCTTAAGAGAACCATGCCTACACATCATGTCTTTAGTGACCTAGGAGAGCTGATTAAATCTATATTTTTCAAGCTTGATACTGCTAATATGATTAGTTGGCCTATACCAAAGCATTATCTACAAGGCATTCCTTACCCTGATTGGTACTATGAAAATGAATTTTGTGACTATCATTGGGTCAATGGGCATAATTTATGATGTGTCTAAATCAAGCATTTAATTGAAAATATATTGGAGAATAGGGAGATAACATTGGATAATGGAACTTCCACTTCCAATCCAACTCTTGGGATTTATCAAAACCCTTTTCCTCAACATAACAATTAGCAACAACAAAACAATTGACAACAATAATAAAAATGGCTAATGCAACAACAAAATCAACAATATCAAAATCAAAGGCTAAACCAATAGAATCAATAAAATCAACAACAAAACTCATAATGAAAAAACAATGGACAAACCAAGGTTATAATAGTAACAACCAACAAATCTACCATGTAGTGGCACATGACTACAATAGGGTTGTAGGTCATATTATAGGAGGTAGCATTAATACCATCTCCATTAATCCTAGACCAAGCAATAATCAACCTAGACCATTGCTAATCTATACTATCCAAAAAAATTTCATGGATAATCCTTCTTTGACTTAGGAGTACATATAGGCAAACCAACAAACTAGGACTTCCACTTTTGGATCTTATAGCAACAACTCATTCTTGTCATGTGACCACATGCAAGTACAATGGCAACTGAGACTGTCATATCTAGTCCCACATCATTTCCAACAATAGTTAACAATAATTTTCTAGTATTTAATCTCGATTGTGAAATCACAACTTGAAGGTCAAAGATTAATATCCCAAGCCCAGAACCATCTACCACTTTGCTGTCATCCAACCAACCATTCAACCTCAAAATAAATTATTCACTACTGACCAAGAAAAGAAGTTTGATATTGTGGAATAATTGTAGAAGACACTAGAAAAAATTTCTATTTTAGATTTGTTGTGAATGTTAATAATACATAAGAAAATCTTGAATGATTTTTTGACCCAATCCACTATTGCTAGTGACATATCTCCTGATAAATTTCAAGCTTTGGTTGGATACCTAGCTCCAGCCTAATAAGTCACATTCAACTAGAGAGATATGTCTTCCCTTAGCCCATTCCATAACAATCAATTATATATAGAAGTTTATATAAGATGGCACAAAGTGAAATGTGTCCTTACAGACAATAGATCTGGCCTCAACATAGTGTCCCTAAAGCTCATCAAGATTTTTGGGTACACAATGACAGATCTCCAACCATAAATAATAACTATCAAAGCCTATGATAATCAAGAAAGAGAGTCAGAAGGCACCATTAGTTTTCCAATTATCATTGGGCCTTTAACCCATGATACACTTTGCCATGTGCTTGATCTAGATTTATCATACAATATGCTTTTAGGTAAACCTTGGTTACATGAGATTTGTCTAGTTCCATCAACACTACACCATTGTATCAATTTTTATTACGCAGGGATGTAAGTGAATATTATAGGAGATTTACACCCATATGAACATTACAAGCATTTTAAGGCCAAATTTCAAAGCTATAATTATCATTACAGTATGAATCCAAGTTCCAAGCAGGATAAAAGAAAGGCTATACTTATTGATCCTTCACTAGATAATTGCATAGATCCTAATACCTTAGATTCCCTTTTCCACATGTTACTTCTTAAAGCTTCCAATCATTTCACCACTTTAGATAATAGATCAAGAGAATATGTGACCCATGATAAATTTCATATTGCCAATCTTCCTCAGAATTTGAAAACCTTTGGGTGACCTAAAGTCACCCCACATAGGCATTGGTAATAAAAGAACATAGATAAGGTACCTTTCACATTTGTACCAATATCTGGCCTAGAACCCAACCCTCTTGAAGGAGATGAATCATGGATATATAATGACAACCAGGCTGATTGTTATAAAAGTGAAAAGTATCATATTCCCAATATGATCATAGATCGTCACAAATATGAAGGAAGAGGCCTCAAATTGAATCAACAAGGAACCATTGATCTAATTTATATGACCAAGTATGAAAGACCTTATGGACTTGGATTTAAACCACCTATGGGTGACCCCACATATCTTATTCAAACTCCATCATGAATGACTAGTGATGATGATGCTAAAAACAAAGCAAAGTTTGATCCTAGCCTCACCTTTAATAACCTAGCTAAAACTAATATATTTGATAATAATACCATTTATACCATTACCTTGGCCACTCATCACAACCCATTACCATTATATTATCCCCAACTGATAGATTGGGACCAACAAGAATCTAGTCTACTGATTGATAATTTCCAAAATGATGAGGCATTCTATGATTTCTTAGGCCTTAGAGATAATGTTCCATTGGGAGATCACAAATCAAGATTCTCAATCACATTAGACCCTATAACCTATTTTGGAGAGCGATTGAACATCCTTAGCCAAAAACAAATAAATAAAACATTAAGGTCCCAAAAAGAAAACCTCTTTGAGGTGCTGTTTGACTAGGGAAAAAGTAAAGATAAAGGCTAGTCTAATGGTGAAAACCTATTTTAAGTAACATTAGATGGGGGTGTTCATTCTTCTTTAAATTTAAACTAGGAGACCACCAATGATGAACTTGCCTATGAATCTGAGTTCAGTTTTAAACAAGTATTTGATCAAATTCTTCTAGAATATCTGACTATTTTTTTTCACATGGCCAAATCTTCCATTAGGGGATTGAGATTCATCATGTCTATGACAAGTTGAAGAGCAAGTCCTAATAGAGGATCTTGACATAGTTTAATAGTTCAAGTCATTGCCTACTATCCTAGAAGATGGTTTGACTCTTTTAGTTGAAGATATAATAGAGGTAAAAATCAAGATTCTATCAGACCTAAAATAGATAAAATTAGGTGTGTCCCTCATTGAGGAGGAATGTGATGTCTTTATAGCTCTATTGAGAGAATTTTTAGATATCTTTGCATGGGCTTATTCTGACATGTCAAGTTTGGATACCACCTTGGATTTGCACCACCTTATGGTTAATCTTGATGCCAAACTGGTCAAATAAAAGATACATAAGATGCATCCTCATAATTTTGTATTAGTAAAGAAAGAGTTGTAAGAAATCTTAGAATTAGGATGTATCTGATCAATTGACTACTCAAAATAGATCTCTAATATGGTACCTGCTAGTAAAAAGCATGAAGGAATTAGAATATGTATTGATTTTTGAGATATCAATAAATCTTTTCCTAAAGATGAGTTTTCAT
The DNA here is from genome assembly GCA_037957365.1 of Torreya grandis. Lineage (NCBI taxonomy): Eukaryota > Viridiplantae > Streptophyta > Pinopsida > Cupressales > Taxaceae > Torreya > Torreya grandis. The sequence goes on from JARHVA010006858.1 coordinate 466,041, forward strand.
TGCCTAATATTGACATGATCATCAATTCTATGGTAGGTTATGAAATGCTTTCACTCTAGATGACTTTTTTGGATACAATCAAATTAGAATAGCATCAAAAGATCAACATAAAATAATGTTCACCACTCCATGGGGAACCTTTTTTTATCATGTAATGCCATTTGGCCTTTAGAATTCTAGAGCCACATATCAAAAGGCCATGACTATCATATTCCATGATATGATACATGATATTTTTGAAGACTATGTCTATGACATATTAGGAAAATATAAAACCAAGGCTGACCACCCAACAATGTTGCATAAGATATTTGAAAGATTACAAGAGTACAAAGTTAGACTCAATACAAATAAATATGTGTTTGGTGTAACTTCAAGTAAATTACTTGGCTTCATCGTATCTCATAAAGGTATTAAAGTTGATCTAGCTAAATTCCATGTTATAACCAAGATGCCACCACCAACTAATTTAAAGTAACTTTATAGTTTACAAGGTAAGATCTAGTGAATCCAACACTTCATCTCTCAGTTATCAAATAAGTGCCATCCATTTACAAATATTTTGAAGAAAGGAGTTCTATTTCATTAAGATGATCACTACTAAATAATTTTTTAAGAACTCAAGGACTATCTTGTTAATCTACCTATTTTATTACCACCTATGTCAGGAAATCCATTCTTGTTATATCTATCCACTACTGATCATGCCCTGGAGGAACTCTTGGATCAACATGATGACAATGGAAAAGACCATGTTGTATACTACTTAAGCTATACCTTTGTAACATATGAACATAACTATGTGCCTATTGAAAAAGCTTGTCTAGCCATATTTTTTATAGCTTAGAAACTGTGCCATTACACATTAAATAATAAAACCATGGTCATTTCAAAAATAGATCTGCTCAAGTATCTACTATATAAAAAAATTTGTAAGGTAGAATAGCTAAATGGATCATGATTCTTAGTGAGTTTGACATAGAGTATGTCAATCAAAAAGCAATCAAAGGATAATTTACTGTAGATCAACTTACTGAAGCACCTCTCATGGACACATAGCCACTCAAGTGTCAATTTCTTGATGAATCCATCATGAACATTATTGATACACCACTTGAGGAGTAGCTTTGGAAGCTATATTTTGATGGTTCATTCACTACATATGGATCGAGAGCAAGCCTATTATTTATTACACCATAGGGGGAACTAATCCCTAAATCATTTAAAATTAGCTTTCCTTATATAAACAACATGGCTGAGTATGAAGCACTTATTTTAGGACTTCAAAAAGTAGTGCATTGTAATATATCTCATCTCCAAGTTTATGGTGATTCTTAGTTAATCATCAATTAGGTTACAAATCATTTCTAAACCAAAGATGACAAGCTAGTTCCATATAAAGTCATGATCAACACTCTTAAACAAAAAATTTCCAAATTTCAGTTTGAGCATATAACCAAGGCTAGTAACAAAACTATAGATGTCATGGCTACTATTGGTTCTCTAATTCGACAAATAGACAAAGCTAGAGAGTATCAGTTCCTCATCAAGAATTTATTATCATCAACTCATGAACCTTTAACCATTGCCATGATTTGTGATATTGTTGGTATTAATTCTATATGGTACTTAGACATTTAAAACTACCTCTATGACCAAGTTCTACCACCTAACCTATCTCAAAAACAAACCAAAGCCTTCATTCATCATTTCATTTGTTATACTCTACTTGGATCCACCCTTTTCCATCATAATTTTGATAGAACTCTGCTTCATTGTTTAACTTTGGTAGAGTCTACATTAGCATTAAGAGAAGTTCACAAAGGAGTATGTGGATCCCATTCTAGTGAGGTAATCCTATCTCAAAAGATCTTACGTACTGGTTATTATTGGCCCATAATGGATGTAGATGCCATTGCATATGTAAAGAAGTGTGACAAATGTCAATGGCATGCTAATTCGATTCATGCCCTAGCAAAAACTCTAGATTTGATGTTGACACCATGGCTATTTTTTACATGGGGACTTGACCTCATTGGGAAGATTAACCCCACTTCATCTAACAACCATAAACATATCCTTATCATCACTGAATATTTCACTAAGTGGGTTGAATTTATACCCCTCACATGACTAAAAAGCAAATTTCCAAATTCATCTTCAACCATATCATCTATCGTTATGATATTATTTTTTGACATTATATCTAATAATGGAGGATCATTCAAGAACAAGGATATAGACTAGTTATGTATTGAATATAATATCACATAACATTTTTATATAGCATATTACCCTCAAGGTAATGGCCAAGCTAAGGCATCTAACAAAACCATTGTCAATATTCTCAAAAAGATTGTTAATGATGCTAGTCATGATTAACAACTCCAGACATTCCTTACACTTTGGACCTATTATACCAATCATCACACCCCCATAGGATCCACTCCATACTCACTTTTTTATGATACTAAAGCCATCCTTCCCATTGAGGTCAAATTTCCTTCACTACACATCTCTTTCAAGCATGTTCTAGATGATCATGATTATTGTGTAGCTTGCCTGCAAGAACTAGACCTACTGGATGAGAAACACATGGCCACACTCCACAATCTTTAAGTATTATAGAATCAAATCAAAGGCCACTATAATTGGCATGTCAGGCATAAAACATTTAATCTTGGTGATCTTATTCTTAAAGAAAACCAAAAGAATACCATGGCTAGGAAAAAACATAAAAGAAAATTCAAACCAAACTGGATAGGGCCTTACCTAATCACTACACATTATGGATCAGGAGCATACATGCCTTCCACATTAGATGGAGAGGAAATTCTAGAGATGATGACTATTATTCATTTCAAGTGGTACCATGCTTGAGCATTAAGGTGTATTGTCTGTAAGGACCATTTTAGTTATGTATTTTTGTTACTATTCTTCTTTGTATAAATACCATCCTTATCCATCTGCTTTGCCATTTCCACTTTCTATTTCTGACCAACCAACCCCATGTGTTATACAACCTAACCCATTTGAATTTTTTTTTATCCATTCTGCATATTCAACATCAAGGTATCTGATCAGTTCATCAATTGGCTTAAGTATTTCAGATATAGATCATATTCTAGGATAGTGTGATAGAAGTTTTAGCAATTTCATCCTTTATTTGATTATTTTTTCTTACTACTGGTCTTGCTACTAATTATAAATACCTTTGGGAAAGTTATTACCATTGATATAATTCATTATGTCTTGGTTATAACCGCTTATGGGAAAGCTAAGGGCAACCTTAAGCTTTGACATACCAACTTGCCACTTCCTATGTTGTACTATGTCTTTCTACCCACTGTGCCTATTTTATTTGAATTGACTGTTGCACTAGTTGAATTCCTACATTGTAGTGATAGAACTATAGTGACTTGAGGTCCTAATCTATGACTATGTAAGCAGTGATCAATACTGGTTGAGGTTAACTCAGTCACCGTAAGCCATACTCTCATTATTTTATGAGCAACCTAAGCTACGCTCTTGCCATTTTGCAATAAATCTAAGCTATGCTCTCACAATTTTGTGAGCAACCTAAACCATGTTCTTACCATTTTATGAGCAACCTAAGCCATGCTATCACTATTTTATGATCAAACTAGGCCACGCTCGCACCATTTTATAAGCAACCTAAGCCATGCTCTCACCATTTTGTAAGCAACTTAACTCATGCTCTCACCATTTTGTGAGCTTGAACTATTTAGTGTCTTATTATTCTTGATTGGGTTGAGACACTCTAAAACACTTCCAAAAATATTTCAAAAATCATTAAAAAATAAAAAAAAAACATCGACCACTTCTTTACCTTAAGGATTCTGAGAACCCTTACTAAGTTACAAGCAAATCACTTGTCATTTAGTTTCCCCATCCTTTTTGGCCTCTTTCTCTCTCACACTTGTCATTTTTCAAGACCATTCCTATTTTTATATCACATTCATTCTATTAGTTTAGATGAGCATCTCTTTGACACTGACATCTGAATTCACTTCCAATCATATCCCAAATAGAGTAATTAAACATGAAAGAATTCCAAACTTTATTAGTTTAGATGAGCATCTCCCTACTAGTAGGTTGTTTCAATTCATCATTACCCTCTGTGTTAATTTATCATCATCCTCAACCAAGTTTATCATGTTTTCCATAATCAGGGTCCAGTTATTATAACCTCCCATGGGAAAATCATTACACACTATCCCACCTAAAGTTTTTAATTATTATAACCACCTTTGGGAAAATCATTGTGTTGTCATCACTTTACTTTTTCTACCTATACAGGGGAATGTTATTATATTATTTTTCTATCCTAACTGGGGTAACTCCATCTTCTCAATGATTATAACTACTTTTGGAAAAATCATTGTGGTATCATATCATGTTACCACTATCAAGGTACAAGGCTTATAATCACCTTTGGCCAAACCATTGTACACCATCCCACTTGCATTCTCAATGATTTTGATTTTTTTTCTATCATTATGTTTTCACCCCATCATCTTTCCTTTCTTTGGTCCCTTCATTTCACTTTTTTCTTTTCAAGGGATAGTTTGTTGACCTACTTGTTCCAACCATTCCCTTGAGGGGGCATCATATAGTTAGTTTATCATCAGTACAGTTGTAGGCATATAATAACTTTTCATTCTTTGAGAAGATGTTACTATGTTTATAGCTTGAAATGCCTTTCCAAATAGAGGCAAATTATAGACACCTAAACTTGGCCGTTGATAACCTTCAATCAAGCTTTTGTCTAATTTCCACCTAAAATGCATAATTTGGCCTAAAAACACTAAAGCATGATAAATGATATGAAATTGACATATTCAAGTGCTAATTTTAGCTAGGGTATCCCTAAATAGGGCAATGAAATTCATGAGCCAACTAAATTTGATCAGATCATTTTGAGTCAAAATGTCAAATTTGTACTTGGGTGCTCTGGATTGCTCTTCCCTATCAAATATTTTACATAAGACTTGTGCCTTTGTTATTTGTTTTTGGAAACATCCTAAAGGGGAATACGTATCTAACTTCACCTTTTAATTCTAATCTAGTCAAATTTTGTACCAATAATAAACATTTTGATCAATTTGGATAATTTGTGCACAATGTGCTTAATCATACTTAAGAGATAATTAACCCAAATCAAGGTCTAATTAATAAATCCATGGAAACTTGTTTAATACTTATTTTTATAAATGAATATTGAATATTTGCATCATCAATTGACCTCATTTATTGGGAAGACATCTCTAGGCCATAAATGCCATAAATATAAGGATTCATGCCCTCCATGCATCTTAATTGCCCCTTTTTCTAATGATATGATGAGGATAATTACAAAATTAATTCCAAAAATTAAATTAATCCTCAACCATACATCTCAATCTTGAGATGGATGGTTTAGGTTTATTCTAGCCAAATCCAAAAATTTATAAATAGGGGGCCTCACAACATCATTTCTAGGCTTAATTTATGCAAAGTTATAATGTAGTATTGGTTCCAAAATCTTAAATAAGCTAGTGTTACCATGCCAAATTTATTCTAATCCAAGCCAAGCCACAAGCCAAAGGTGCCAAGGAAAAGAGGAAATAGCCAAGCCTCCTTTGATGAAGACTTCATGAGCACAAACTAAGTAAGCTACCACTACAAAGGCATTTGGAGCATCTAAGGAAGGTGAAAGAATTATTATATTTTTATTCTTTTCTTTTTTATTGTGTTTGTCATTTGCTTTTGTTAACTAAGCTCTCCCTAGTGTCTAGGCCTAGAGATGTTATGTTATTAGTGTGTTTATTTCATTTTGTTTTTATTTTATAACTAACACCATACTAACTATCCTCTCTTGAGTCAAATTACTAGATCACACCATGCTTATTTTAGTGTTTCAAGGTGTTTAGATAAACCAAGTATCATAGGTTGCAAGTGAAAACACCTTTCTATGTTGAAATTATGTTTACACTATCTATAAAATATTCATGATTTAGTAGTGACTTTGGAAGGGTTATGATAGGTTCATTTACATGTTTTCAATATTATCTTGATCCATTTTACCTTTCAATCTCATTCTCCAAATAATGTTCCATGGTACTTGTTGGGTGAATATTTTGTCACCAACTAGCTAATGAGTAAAATAGGTCTAATTAACCACATCAAGGGAGATTGGTCGGCCAAGTGTGAAATTTTACCACATCAAAAGGGGACAAATCTCTCCTCTCATCAAGGGGAGGTTCTCTATAAGTATGAAGGGGATGTATACTATATATATATATATGCAAAAAATAACACATAGGGTAGGATAACACCATCCATCTCTCTTTTTTTAGAGATGATGCTCACAAACAAAGGGGAAATCCTGGTGAAGACACTGAAGTCACTTCTCTTCTTTTAGAAGTGGTCTTACAACAAACAACAAGAGTTCTTTGAGGTAGTGACAAGTAACTAGTAATAGGGTGCAGTAACCAACAGAATGAGGTGTAGCACAAAGTCTCCCCCTCAACTGCCCAAGAGTGAAATATGAAAGACAATGAGGGCACAAAGTCATCCCAAGGTATTTTACACAGAAATAGAAAACATACAAACACACTAAAAGTAATTATAGACAACACAAAGTCTTAACACAATTAGCTTCAGGACACCTTGATTACTTCCACTGATTCTACTTATTTCTTTAAATGGAATAGAATGCATTTAGAAGATAGACATGAGAACAATCTCCTAAAATGACACAAGCTATAACAACACAAAGTTTTAAAGTAACTTGCTTTCTCATTCAAAAAAATAAATATGATTAACAACCTGAGCTCAAAGTCTCAATGATAGCCTCTCAATTTTGGTAAAGTTTTGCTTCTTTTAATCAAAAATATCTCATTTCTAAAAAGAAGGTATATACAAGATATAACAGCTAAGAAAGGCTGGTGCTTTGATCCATAGAGTGACCCATGTTTCATTTAATGCTTTGAATGCATCTTCAATTTTGTCAAAGGACCATGCTAAAAAATAGGGTGGCTACCTTAATTGTGGCATGCTAAGTCATCTCAAATGTCTCCTCTTGGGTCTAGGTCATCTGGTACCTACATAGCTGTCTATTTTGCCTTTACTCCAAGGGAGACAAATAGGCTACACTATTAATGTTTTCTAACCAGAATATTTACTTGGTGGACTATTCTACCTACTGGAATAACTTTTACATAGATATTTTGGTTTTTTCCTCTTTCTACTTTTGTCTTTTCTAGCTTTGTCTCTTCTTAGAATTTGAGATCTCAAGGTTATATTCTCAGCTTTGTTGGCTCTTTCAACTCCTTCTCTCTTTGGAATGTTGGCTTTTGAATGCATTTGGGTCTGCGCTCAAGCCTTCAAAAATCAATAGCTATTTCATTGCCATGAATTTGATGTCTTCAAGCCTATCATCATTTGAAAGCCAATGGCTAGTTTATTGCCCTGAATTTGATGGCTACAAGGACATCATCATTTGAAAGCCAATAGCTAGTTCACGATGCTCAAACTTTGACATCTACAAGCCCATCATCCTCCTTGGTAATTCTTTCAGCTTTCTTGTTTGATCCTTCTCAAAGGGGGCCTACCCTTTAGGGTCTTGAGAAAGGTCCATTTTTTGCTCAGCAAGAGCCCCCCACAAGGGTACCTACCCTTTGGGGTCTTTTGGGTGGTCTTCGGGTTTCATCAGGTGGCCCTCAAGCTCTAATTCCTTTAGGATCTAATTCCTTCAGACATTTTGTCTAAAAGAAATCTTTCCTCACATTTATTTCCTACTTGCTTTTGCTTTTCTTCAGGCTTTCAGTTGGGCTTATTTATTTGGATAAAAGTCTAAAAGAATTCCTTTAGACTTTTTCTTTGAAGGAATTACTTTAACAACTTTTCCATGGAAAATCTTTTCGAAGGAATTCCTCTACCTCATTTGGCCTTTTAAATGGTCCATTTTCTCCTCACCTACCCTCCAAAAGGGTTGTTTGACCTCTAAGGTTGCCTTTCAAAAAAGTTGCAAGGGTCCTTTTATCTCTTAAGTGCCCTTCGCAGGGGTACTTGTCCTTCAAGATTTTGAAATAGGCCTTCGATCATTCTTTCAAACAAAAAGTCTGAAGGAATTACTTCATAGAAAATCCCTCTGAAAGGTATCTCTTTTGTTCCATTTGGCCTCCACAAGGGTACCTACCCTTCAAACTTTGGAAATTGAACTGACTGATTGAAAATGCCTAAATGTTGAAAACTCATTTCTTTCCTAAAGAGTTCATAGAAATGGGTCTGTGGAGTCCAAAAAATCCTTCTTGTAGAGTCCATAGAACTGAGTCCATATAATTAAACCTATAGAGTCCATAGAATTGAGTCTGTATAAATGAGTTCATAGAATTCAAGCCTGCAGAGTCTATAGAAATGAACTTGTGAAGTCTGTAGAACTGAGTCTATATAACTCATCTTATAGAGTCTATATATTCCTACCTACAAAGTCCATAGAATTAAGCCTATGGAGTTAGTGGATTTGAGTCTATAGAATCCTTCCTGTAGAGTCTATATAACTTAGCCTATAGAGTCCATAGATTTGTGTCTACAGAGTCCCTTAGTTGATAAAATTTGAAAAATAAAGAATTTAAAGGCTCAAAACAATTTTTGAGAAGGAAAGAGAGAAAATTTTGGCTTGTAAGACCAAAAATAGTTCATGTGTTGTCCCAAAAATGAGTGGCATACTTTAAGAACAACAACTGGCTCCAGTTGGGGAACTTTTAGTTGAAATTTTGGAACAGCTGAGGGGAGTAGAAACAAGAATCTCTAGTGCCTTGAAGTGTGCCATTGGGCTATGGAGTTGTGCCAACCAAAAAAAAAGGTGCCAAAAATGAAAATGAAAAGCATAAAATAGAACTAAAGACTATACAAATATATAATATGTACAGATGATCTTATCTGATGCTTCAAGAGTTGAAGTGCTTTAGATACTACCTATTATGAGGCAAAAAAAAGAGCGTGCCATCTTGGTACTTTAACAAGAAACTATTTTCACCATTGAGCTCATGGATAGTAAATGGACCTCTCCATAGAGAATCAAATTTCCCATGCATTCCCTTTGGTTCTCTTCTCTTGTCCCATAACAAGACTTGATATCTTATCTAGAAATCTAAAGTTTTTACTTTTTGGTCAAAGAGCTTCTTCACCAGACTTTGATGTGCAAAAATTTAGTCCACCACCATAGTTCACTGCTCATCTAGCTCAATCAAGCACATGATCCTTTTGTCAATGAAACTTTCATACATTTGATTTTTGACCACCTTTACCAATTTTAGTGCTAGCAATTCTAGGGTGATCGGTATCTCTGCATTAAGACCATACAAAAGTTGGAAAGGTGACATACCTATCACCCTCTTAGATGCAATTCTATCTGCCCATATAGCATCAACTAATGCTTTATGCCATATTTGTTGGTTGTCATCCACTAGCTTCATGATGATGGTCATTAGGTTCTTGTTACTTGATTTAACTTGGCCATTCCCTTGTAAGAAATAATCAAAGGAGTGGGAGAGGGTAATCCCATAGTAAAAATAGAACTGAGTGATCTCATGAGTATAAAAATAGGTAGCATTGTCTGTTACAATTTTGGTTGGGACCCCAAACTTAGAAATAATATTCTCTTTGAGAAAATTACATACTACTTCTAAAGTAGCATGCTTGGTTAGAATTGCTTCCACCCATTTGGTGAAGTAATATATGGCTGTGAGGACATAATCATGTCTAGCACTTGAAGATGGATTTACAGGACCAATGAAATCAATTCTCCATTGTTGAAATGGCTCTTCTATGACCACTGGCTTGAGAGGTAGAGCAGTTAGATTGGGTCTTCCCATGAACTGTTGGCACAATTCACATCTTCGTACCCATTTGTATTCATCCTAAAATAGAGTAGGCTAGTAATACCTATAGCTCTAAGAATCTTGTGGGTAGTTACAGGAGCAAAATAATGTCTTCCATAGGCTATATTGTGGAAGGACCTCAAAAGTTGGTTCTACTGCTCTTTATCTATGCATTAAAGGAACACTCCATCAAGGCTTCTCTTATATAGGCTATTGTCCCATAGGACAAAATTGGTAGATTTTAATTTAACACTCCTCCTTTCTTTATGAGACAGGTGGTTAGGACACTCACCGTAAGTAAGGAAATGAGCAATACTTGAATACCACTCATTCATGGTGGACACAAAAAGGATTATTGGCATGTCTTCCACTTCTTTTTCTTCATGCCCTACTTCTTCAGGTCTGTTATCAACAATCAATTGACAAAGGCCTTTTCCTCTCACAAGCTTCATTAGTTTGATAACTAGATCAAACTCTTGGATTTTGGCAATTCAATTCCCCTTTCTGGTTTCAAACTCCTACTGAGTTAGTATGGATTTAACAGTGGTATCGGGAATTAAGGCAGCAACATGAGAATTTAGAATGTAAAAGCAAAAATGCTTCACTACTTTTACCACTTCATAAGTATGCTTCTCCATGTTTGAATACTTAAATTCATAAGCTTTGAGAGGATAGCTCATAAAAGATATGGGATATTCCATACCTTATTCATTCTACTGAACCAAAATTACTAAAAGCATGTGTTTAGAAGCATAACTATACATTATAAAATCCTTGGTATAATTTGGACAAACTAGAATTGGGGCATGGGAAATGGCTATCTTGATGTCTTAGAAAGAAAATTTTCCTTCTTTAGTCCAGCTGAAAGTGGCCTTTCTTTTCATCATATCCACAATATAACAAGTCTTCTCAGTGAACTTAAGGATAAACCTTCGTAAGAAATTCACTTTTCTGAAGAAAGAGTGAACTACAGTCTTATTTATGAGTAGAGTAAGTTTTTAAATAGATTTGACTCTCTCTGAGTTAATCTTTATTCCTTCTTGGAATACAATGTGTCCAAGATGCTTCCCTTCTATCACTCCAAAAATAGACTTCTTGGGACTTTAAAAAATGTCATTCTAGTAACAACGTTCTATCACTTGTTGCAAATGGCACACATGATTAGGGTGATGCTTATAAAAGACAATCAAGTCGTCAAGGTACACCATAATAAACTTACCTATTTCATATTTGAAAGTAAGGTCCATTGCTCTCTAAAAAGTGGTGCTAGCATTTATTATGCCCAAAGACATTCTCTGATATGTAAAGATGCCCCAAGGTGTGGTGAAGGCAATCGTATGATGGTCTGATTCACCAACTTCAACTTGATTATATCTTGAGAAGCCATCTAGCATTGATAACATTTCTAAATTGGTCACTGTCTGAAGTACATGGTCCATGATGGGCAAAAGATAGTTATCCTTTAAGGATGACTGATTCAAATTCCTAAAATCTACGTAGAGGCAAATTTCACCATTCTTCTTCCTCATAGGTACTATGTTGGCAATCCATGTAGAATGATGGATTGGGAAAATTATCCTAGCATTCAATATTTTTTATATTTTAGATAGAATATTACTTGATTTTTTTGGCTTGTACTACCTAGATTTTTGCTTGTAAGGCACTGAATCATCTTTGAGAGGAATTTCATGGCAAATTTTTTCAAGCTTGAGTGACTTTAGATCATCATAGGAGTATGCTAGGACATCCATATACTAGCTGAGTAGAGAAGTGAACTTGAACTATTCTTTTTGAGTGTAGCACTTCTTACTGTTCACCATCTTTGAATTTTCTTTGGTAACCAAATTTATTTGATCAAACTCTTGAGAAGAGCTTGAATCTATTTGTTGTTATTTGATGAACCTATCATGCTTGTCAAACAACTTCTCAATGGAAACCAATCCTTTGGGAATTTTATTCCTTTAAGTTTCAAAAATTCCTCACCTATGTCTAAACCTGATTCATGGGCTGGTTCACTGCCTTCAAAGTGGAGCTGTTTAAAGCTGCCTTTTTGTTCTAAGAAGGCAATGATCTAGTTGTCACCATTAAATACTTACCAATGATTGGTATTGTCAAGCACACTTGGCTAAAAGACTAATTTTATAGTGTACTTGTCTCCCTTAAAATCAAGGTGAAGAACTAATAGAGTTACTGAAATAGCCAAAACATCAACTCAATCATTGAATTCCCTAAGAACTGTAGAGATGTTGAAAGCATCAAAGATTTCAATTTAATCCCAAACTAGATTGCATTAATGGTGTAATCTTTCATTTTTGGTTTGGTATAGGTTCCTCACCTGAAAAACCACCAGCTCAACATCTCTTTTAGCATGAAGGAACTTGAGGCCCCTATCTTTAGTAGCCTTCAATCCGAGTAGCAGAGATTTATATTTAGTAGTATTGTTAGTATTGCTAAACTGTAATTTATATGATGAGGTAAAAATACCTCCTTAGGGAGATACCAACATAATCCTAGCTCTTGAACTGATAGAGGAACAACTACCATCAAATTTTATCATCCATACCTCATTTGAACCTAATTTTTTCTTAGATTTCTCCTTGCTTAGAAGGGGGAATTCTTCTACACTTGCACTATACTTTATCATGTCTTCTACTATTCCATTTGAACTAATTTTTAGACTATCATTTTTAAAAGTTTCATTAGATGAAACATGAATATCCTCTATGGTCATAAAATAATTACCCATGCCTGAAGACTCAAACATAATTTGAGCTTCAAGTGCTAATGTTTTAGTGACCACATAATTTGCTTCCTTTTTAGAGAGCAATCTCTGCATGACACCTTTAACTGGGATCCTTGCTTTAGATAGGTCCATTCTCAACTTGCCACCGACATCTTTGCAAAAATTTTACCCAAGAAGAATGTCATATGAGGCTGGGACGTTGGCTACCAGGACTATTATCTTAATCCTATTTTTAAAAAATGCTAAAAATATAAATTGGGCATCCTTGATTTGTCCTAATAGTGGCACTTATTTGTTTTCCATTGAGAAACATCTCTTGAATGTCTTGGTCAGTGTGACACTAAGGGATTTAGCTACTTTGACAAACATGACATTATCTGACGCATCTAAGTTTATGATGTAGTTGTTCAGTTGATGTCCATTTATCAGTATGGAGGCATAGAATGGTTCAGTCCTTCCAAGAGCAACAAGAGAAGTAATGACAAAGTTATTTCAAGTGGATGTGTGAGTGACCTTTAGAATAGCTAGTCCTGCTTGGATGGTTCTATTCCTCACACATTCCACTAATTTATCCAATTGCTCAGGATTGGATTGCAAAAATTCAAATTTAGACATTGGGATCTTAGTTTTTTTGACATGGTCAATTATGTCAAATGTCTGAAATGAATTATGAAGGGAGGAAGGGAGTTCATCCTTTTAGTTTTTAGGAGGAGGACTGATCTAAAAAATTAAAGTTGAAGGTGAAGGCATGTTTGGAATACTTACCTTTTTAGCAATCACTGAGTCTTTTGCTTGAAAAGGTAGAGTGGTTCCTCATTTGGAAATAAAAATTATAGGTTGGGGTTGCTCCTTTGTGTTTTTTTATCAACTTATTAGGCTAACTAGTTCTTGGATCAGGTGAAAACAACCTATGATCCCTCAACTACTTTACCTTCACTTCTAGGTTCATCTTGGTAATTTAGGAAACCAATGTTAGAGTCACTAGCTAATTCTTCTTCTCCTTCTATAAAGAGATTAGCATCATCTTCAGGGTTAACTCAAGCTAGAAGGAGAAATCTGATTCTGCTTCAAGATATCTAACTGCTAAATTAGTTGGAGGTGCTTCAATGGCCAATTTTCTCTGAGTGAGAAGAAGATGGTTTAGCTGCCCTTGATTCCTAGTAGCATTGCCTTGGTATGCCTGATTAGGGAATGTCCTCCTTGGTATATCTCTGTATGAAGGAGTAGAAGACATCTATTGTGTCATTTGATTTTTAAGAGCAATTAACTCATTTTTTAGCTTCTGCACCATTAGATTAGTGGTGCCTGTAGGTGAGTATTCTAAAGATGAAGAGTATTTACCTCTACTAGGATATCTCCTTATATTTCTTGCCAAGATAAGGTAATCTTCCACCTCAGTGGCCAATTCTTGAGCAATAACAAGGTCTATGTGGCCAGCACATCTTAGTAGAAAACTCACTTCAAGTAGCTGTGAGTTGATGAAGAAATATTTGTGATTCTCAAGTGTAGGTTGAGCAATGGTAAGAATCTAATTCCTCAGCTTGTCAAACTTAGCATTGAAGTCCCTCATAGGTTCATGAGATTCTTTCTTAATCTGTGTGAGCTAGGCTAGTAGGGCATGTGCATCTTCTGTAGGCTTGAACCTTGCTTCAAATTTATCTTTAAGAGTGTTCCAATAAGTTACTGACTAAGCCTTTATGTGGTAGAACCAGTCTACAATAGTACCTTTCAATGTTTTCACAAATAACTTGACTACCACGTCCTTAAATTCCATACCTATCACACCACAGGCTATGCTGAAGGCTACAATGTGTTCATCAAGGTAAACTCTCCCATCGCCAAAGAAGTTAAGGAAATTCTTCCTTGAACTACATGGAAGCTCATGTAGAGGTGGATTTAAATTAAGTGGGCCAAAAGAGTTACCCCATGGGCTTTAAATTGCCATGATTTGATTATGGAAAGTGGGGATAACAAATTTGGGTGGAGTATGTATAGGCAAAACTCTAGTGATAATAGAAAAAGAAGCTCTGCCTTGTATTGGTGACCTGGTATGGATGGGAGGAACACTCTTGGATCATTAGACTTGAGGTTATGGAGGAAATAAATCAAAATTTCCTTACTGCACCAACTCAAAAATTGGATCAACAACACTTTGGGTTCTCTGGCTTCTTGTATAATGTGGAGTTGCTAGATTGTAGAATAAAAATGCAAAAAATTATTCTTGCTTTAGCTTGAAGCTTGAGGCTTCAAAATGCTTGTTCTTCCCCAGCAGAGTCACCAAAAAACTATTGCATGAAGCTAGGGGGAAATGGTAAGGCTATAGTGATAATGGGTAAGATACAGACCAGAGTCACTAGAGTATATAATAGATAAGGATAGGAACTGCTTCAATTTGAGGCTTGAGGCTTTAGACCACACATAACTTCCCCAATAGAGTCACCAAAAAAATTTTGGCAAGGAGTTGGCAGTGTTCTATCCTACTTCACGTCATCCTCCAGTGATATGAAATGCTCTAATATGAATGGATTGGAAAAGGATTGGAACTACTTGTCCATCCCCAACAGAGTCACCAAAAAATTATTGCATGAAGCTAGGGGGAAAATGGTAAGGCTATAATGATAATGGGTAAGATACAAACTAGATTTTCTAGAGTATATAATGGGTAAGGATAGGAATTACTTCAATTTGAGGATTGAGACTTTAGACTACACGTAACGTCTCCAATAGAGTCACCAAAAAATTATTAGGTGAATATTTTATCACCAGCTAATTGATGAGCAAAATAGGTCTGATCAACCAAAACAAGAGAGATTGGTTAGCCAAGCATGCAGGTTTACCACATCAAAAGGGGACAAATCTCTCCTCTCATAAAGGGGAGATTCCCTATAAGTATGAAAGGGATATATACTATATATATGTATAAAATAACACATAAGATAGGATAACACAATCCATCTCTCTTTTTTTAGAGATGATGCTCACAAACAAAGGGAAAATCTTGGTGAATACACTAAAGACACTTCTCTTATTTCAAAAGTGGTCTTGCAGCAAACAACAAGAGTTCTTTCAGGTAGTGACAAGTAATTGGTAATAGGGTGCAGTAACTAGTAGAATGAGGTGTAGCATAAAGTCTCCCCCTCAACTGCCCAAGAGTGAATTACGAAAGATAATGACGGCATAAAGTCATCCCAAGGTCTTTTACACAGAAATAGAAAATAGACAAACACACTAAAGGCAATTGTAGACAACACAAAGTCTTGCCATAGTTGGCTTCAAGACACCTTCCTGATTACATCCACTAATTTTGCTTATTTTTTTAAATGGACAAGAATGCATTCAGAAAATAGACATAAGAAAAATCTCCTAAAATGACACAAGCTATAATAGCACAATGTCTAAAAGTAACTTGCTTTTTCATTCAAACAAAGAAATATGATTAACAACCTTGAGCTCAAAGTCTTAGTGATAGCCTCTCAATTTTGGCAAAGTTTTGCTTCTTTTAATCAAAAAGATATCCCTTCCAAAAAGAAGGGATTTACAAGATATAAAAGCCAATAAAGGCTTGGCACTTTGTTCCATGGAGTGGCCCATGTTGCATTTAATGCTTTGAATGCATCTTTAGTTTTGTCAAAGGACCATGCTGAAAAATAAGGTAGCTACCTTAACTGTGGCATGCTAAGTCATCTCAAATGTCTCCTCCTAGGTCTGGGTCATCTAGTACCTATGCAGCTGTCCATTTCACCTTTACTCTAAGGGAGACAAATAGGTTGCACCTTTTTTTAGGTGAATATTTTAGCGTCAACTCACTGATGACAAAATGGATATATCAACCACACTATAAAGAGATTTATGCCACAAAAAGTGTAGGTTTACCACATCTTAATGAGATAAATCTCTCCTCTCATTAAGGGGAGGTTCCCTATGAATCACTTATATGTTATATATATATATATATATATATAAACATAAAATAATACTTAGAGTAGTATACCACCATCCATCTCTCTTTTTTTAGAGATGATGTTCAAGGAACAAAAGAGGGAGGTCCCGGTTAATGGCTAAAAACATTCCTCTTCTTTTAGGAATGGTATCCAACGCAGAGTAGAAAATCTCCTAAAGTAGTAATAAAGTCCACAAGGAAACCCATGAAAGCTCAAAGTCTTTCATTGCCTCTGTTACTGATTCAAAGCACACGTAATAGTAGAATAAAGCAAAGCCCAAAGTCTTTACCTAAAACTACAATGGATAAAAGGGGTACCAAGATAAAAGTAGCTCAAAGTCTTTCTTTTATCCTTTAGAAATGTCTTTAGATTATTTCAATACACACACTTTGCTTATTAAATCAAATAGATGAGAGATTATCATGAAAGAGAACATAAGAACTATTTCTTAAGTAACACAAATTACTTCAACACAAAGTCTGGAATTAACCTGTTTCTCATTCATTCGACAAAATATAATTTACAAACTGAGTACAAAGTCTCAAGAAGTGTCTCAATTATAGCAGAGTTTTTGCTCTCAATTATCCAGAGAGATTTCACAAAAGAGGTTCCCTCTATATATAGGGAGAAACCTTCAAAATTGAAAAAAGATTAAAATATTGAAAACTTGGTCAAAGATAAGTCATCGTTGACTTTGGGATTTTCCATATTTTTTTACATGTAATTACATATTACAAAATTGCATGTATTTTTTACATAACAAAAGTACATGAGAAGAAAGAAATAAGAGAGAATGGAGGAATAATTCAACTCTTGCCACCAGACTTCTTCAGATGAGCATCATACATGGTGATTGATGCTTGAATTCCTATATTGTCTAGCACAATGGTATTCTTGAAAATTACTTTGGCTCTAATTATAGCATCTTTCAATGCAGTGATCACTTTGGCATGACTAGTTAACCTGGTTCTTAGATTATCTAGAGTTAACTGATTATCTAAAATGTTATCCACAAAAGTCTTTGAAAACACTTTCTCTTCAAAATCCCTTTGGATCATACCATTGAATTCTTGAATCATCTCTTATGCTAAAAGAAATTATCTTTAGAGGTGAGTCTACAATGTAATTCCTCCAGTCTATTCAATAGGTAGGTGTCACTTTTCTCACTAGCATCCTTGGAAGACTCGAGATCTTTGATCAGCTCCGTAAGTACCTAGATTCTGTATATTAGTGATTCTTTGATTTCAACATAGGAATATTTTTTGGCAATGACACTAATCGATACTAAGGTGCATTTCTTCAGATCCTTCATCTCTACCCACTTGCTAAGATATTTATTTGTAATGTCAATATCTTTAAAAATAAGAGAGACAAAGTCTTTCAAATTTGTCCTCATTTTCTTCATCTTCTCTGTCTTCTCAACAACCTCTATAAGTAAGGAAATTCCTTGTGTATGCATATTTTCTATATAATCTTCAAGAACTTTGCCTTTCATGTAGGTTTTCTCTACTTTCTATATAACAAGTTCATTTATGTAAAAGGCTTTTGACGTCACTGCTTTAGGAGCAAAAGTGAATCTCCTAACTACCACGATCAATTATTTTGCCTTTGCCTGGTAATAATCTTTCATCTCTTTTTACCTGTCAAATTTTTGGACCATGATATCCATTGCTGACTATAGGTCACTCTTCGTACCCTCGTGAGTTATTTTCTCCAACTCAACATGAGAAATGGAATAGTTGCTCATGTCAAAATCCTCTAGGGTTACATCCTATTGAGGATTGGCTATCTCCAAAAATTTGTGCCCTTTTTCTTCAACCATTTTTGAAAGGATCTTTGGTGTTTTAGGGGTCTTATCTTTCACTGGTACTATTTTTCCAAAATCAAAGTCATCTACAGAGATGGCTTGCTTATTCCTTTTGGGTGTGAAAGTTGATAACCAAGGTGGGAGAGCAGAAGCACTTACCATGGCAATAGTCCCTATAGCTAGTGTTATTAGGGTGACATCTGCATTATTAGTGGGAACAATAGGCACAGTGGGTGTAGAAGGTGAAACTATATCAACTACTAGTTGGTCAATGGCAAAACTATCTCTAATATTGAAAGAAGGAGATGAGAGACTAAGGATAGATCCTGAGGAGTAAAGGACATCTCCAGAAGCACCTTGAGGATTACCAAAAATAAATCTAGAAGGAGAGGTGGCTCCAAAAAAGGAATGCTGATGGGAGAAAGAGGCGAGGGAGATGCCACAGGGGATTGGGGTGGCAAAGAAAAACCCCTGCAAGTGGTTGTGCCCCTTCTTAGGGAGATAGAGTTTTAATTCTCTATTACTCTAAAGGCCTATCATCTATCTCCATCCATTTTTCTACCTATTTCTAAGTGCTTTGTTCTCTAGCCCCCATAGCTATTGATTTTGGCTCCTTCTCAACAACCTTTGATTTCTTTGACAAAAAGATGATTCTAGACTTGTGAGGCCTAGAAGGAGAAGAAACATCACCTTTATTCTTAGTTCTATTCTCTACTCTCTTCCTTGTTTCTTTTTAGAATTCAGCCTCTGATCTTGTGATGAATTCCTTCAATGTGATTCCTTTGGCCACTAGCCAATCATTGGTGTTAGCCAATATTGTTTTGAATCTCATCCTTAAATAAGTCAACTCCTTTTGGGACCACTAAATTGGAGGAAGAGGAGAGCTAGTGAATTTTTTAGCTAGGTATCTACTATTAATTATATTTTTATCATCAACCAAATTAGGGGGAAAATCTACAAGCCCTAAATATTCAATCTACTCTAAAGTCAGTCTGTTGTAGTCCATTCTTCTGATCTCTTCTATTGTTTTCAAGTCTATCTAGATGTCTTCAATCATGGGCTCATGAAACTAAGTCTTTTTTTTTATCATATCCTTGACACCCTTGTATTCAAAATTGGGCCTTCTTTTGACCTATTTCATGGTGACCAGTTGCATTTCTATCTCCATTACCCTTGCTTTGGTGGTAGTCAAAACTGAGTATCTACCAATTTCTATTAGGAACCTAAAACTTGGCTTCTTAAGTTCCATTTGCTTAGTGTGTATGACAATAATCTATCTATACAGCTCTATTAAAACTAATTTATTAGAAAGAAATCTTGGGAGCATGTAGGGATAGCCTTGAAAAAAGCCAACCTGTAGATATCAAAAGGAAAGAAATTGTAAAAACATGCAGCCAAAATCATTGATGACCATCCAGGCTTCATTTGATACTCTTTTTTGTTCTAGTTAAGGATCGAAAAGGCATAAAAATACCATGAAGAAGGCATTATTTACCCTCCTAAAGTGATGGATTGATCCTTTTACTATCAGCTGAGGGTAATATGAATAAATCATGGTGGTTCTTCTATCTCTTTTTATTATCAAACCTAGAAAGTTTTGCATTGAAGCTGTAATATATACTAAGTACAAAGTCAAATAAAACTTTGAAGTAGTAGACACTTTATCAATTGCTCATGAAGAGTGTTGTTGATCTGATCACCCCAGAAGATGACTTGTTTCCCTTGTAGAATTATGTTAATAAAGGGATACACCCATTCATAGAATTGGGAAGAAGATGGTAGACCTTGTACTCTATTGAGAAGAGTAATTAAGTCACCAACTTTCTCTATAAAATCACTTCTCAAAAAATTATGTGGCCATCTAGACAAGTTGGCTTTGGGAGTCTTGAGCCATCTGTTGTTCATCACCATTTTTACCCTCTTGGAATCTTTGTCATACTCTTTCTATGCCTTAATAAAGTTGATTTTTAGCACTTCGGTAGTAGAAGGGCACATGAAAACTTTATCAATAAATTTAGGGTCTAATCAAATTATCATGTTGCACTAGCATCTAACACTATCCTGGTCTCTCTGTTATAGAACTGGGCACACTAGAGGATGAACTCTATGTGGTGCACCACTACAGGGAAAGAGGAGACTAGATGGATGTTGCTCTCAATTATTCTTTTCATCTCTAAGATCGAGTTTGTCACCTTGGTTCTCTCTACAAACTCAGCCATATCCATGTGGCCAATCTCTGTGTCTCTAATGTCATCAACATTAGAAGTGACTGAGGTGATTGGGAAAACACTTTGATATTGGTACTTCATGGCCTTTGACTTCTTTAGAGAAGCTTTAGTCATTGGGATGGGCCTTTATTGAGAGGATGTCAATGAAGGAGGATGATTAGGGGGAACTGTGATAAGAATCATGATCATGTAACTAGGGAAAAAATGGCAATTTAGGGAAATTGCACATTGGGTGATCATGACCAAGGAAGGGTACTTGAGAGGGATGAGGTGTAATAAGGTTGGAAAGTGAGAGGAAAATGGGAAGGAGGCATGAAAAATGGAAGGAATGAAATTTCTCTGGAGTTAGAGCAAATGGAGAAAAAGGATGCAAGGGTGGCAAAATTTGTTGTCCTGACATGTGGGATGGGCTGCATGCATAGGCAACAAAATTTACTGCTTGTGCATATTAAAATGAAAAATGCATCGATGGAAAAATTTTCTACCTATGTATTTTAGGAAGAGAACGTGTAAGTGTGGCAAAATTTTTTGCTCTTACACTCAAGAAAAAAGTAGGTGTAACGGTGGCAAAATTTGCTGCCCTTACATCGTGGTCGGGTTGACTTACATCAATGGTAAAATTTGTCATTGGTGTAAGAGAGGGAAACATAGTGTTAGGGTAGTGAAATTTACCACCCTTACACAGGTAGGAAATCTTTAGGAAAAAAGGGAGGGTAGCAAAAATTGCCACCCTAGCATGGAGGAAAAGGATGAAAATGATAACAGGGAGGAAGGGAAGGGGAGGAAAAATAAAATTAAAAGAAAACCTAAAAAGAGGAAAGAACATGAAATAAAACAAAAAAACAAAGACCTACCTAAAAAATAACATGTGACAAGAACTTGTATTTGACAAAAAAATACTTCTTTCCGCTTGCTGGATCATCTAGAGGCAGAGGGCAGAAGGAGGATTGGAAGAAATAAATTGAAAAAGAACCAAAAATAGATTAAATGGGGTGAAAATTGGCCCCAACCACTTGATGCACATGGCCATAAATGTCATGAAAAAAAATAAGGTAGTGTAGGGGCAGCAAAATTTGCCACTCCTACACTAAAATTTAAAAGACATGCAAGGGTAGTGAAATTTGCTGCTCCTGAATGGGAAGGAGAAAAATGCAAGGGCGGCAAAACTTTCTGCTCTTGCATTTTGGATGTAAGGGTGGAAAAATTTGTTACTCCTACATAGAAAATAAAAAGAAATGCATTGACGACAAATTTTTTTGCCTTTGCATTAAAATGGAAGGAAAAAAGACTAACTCTGAGAAATGAGAAATTTGTCCCCTAGTCACATCGAGACTATAACAACTTTCACGTTTTGGGGAAAATGTAATAAAGAGATGTTATGAACTTTGAGTGATGCCAATTGAGAAAACATGAGAATAAGAATAACTCATCTCAAAAAATGAACTTAGAGAGAAAAAGGTGAAATGGACAAGTTTCATAGGGGTTGTTCCAAAAATGAGCTGAGCTAATTTTGGAAACAACACCTTTAATGTTTGCTAGCCAAAATATCTGTTTGGTGGACTGTTCTACCTACTAGAATAACTTCTACATAGATATTTTGGTTTTTCCCTCTTTTTTCTTTTGTCTTTTCCAGCTTTGTCTCTTCTTAGAATTTGAGCTCTCGAGACTATATTCTCTGCTTTGCTAACTCTTTCAGCTCCTCTCTTTGGCAATTTGGCCTTTGAATGCATTCTGGTCTATGTTTAAGCCTTCAAAGATCAATGGCTATTTCATTGTCACAAATTTGATGTCTTTGGGCCCGTCATCATTTGAAAGCCAATGGCTAGTTCATTTCCCTAAATTTAATGGCTACAAGGATGTCATCATTTGAAAGCCAATGACTAGTTCATGATGCTCAACTTTGACATCTGTGGGCCCATCATCCTCCTTGGTAATTCCTTCATCTTTCTTATTTGTTCCTTATTAAATGTATCCTGCTCTTCAGGGTCTTGAGAAAGGTCCTTCAGATGGTCTTTAAGTTTCACCAGGTGGCCCTCAGGTTCTAATTCCTTTGGACAAAATGTTTGAAGGAATTCCTTTGGACATTTTGTTTGAAGGAAATCTTCCCTCACATTTCTTTCCTACTTGCTTTCACTTTTCATTAGGCTTTCGGTCAGGCTTATTCCTTCGGACAAAAGTCTGAAGGAATTCCTTAAGACTTTTTGTTTGAAGGAATTGCTTTAACAACTTTGCCATAGAAAATATTTTTAAAGGAATTCCTCTACCTCATTTAGCCTTTGAAATAGTCCATTTGCTCCTCACCTACCCTCTGAAAGGGTTGTTTGACCTCTAAGGTCACCTTTTAGAAAATTTTCAAGGGTTCTTTTGGCTCTTAAGTGCCCTCCACAGGGGCACTTGTCCTTTAGGCTTTTAAAAAATGGGCCTTTGATAATTCCTTCAGATAAAAAGTCTAAAGGAATTACTTCATGGAAAATCCCTCTAAAAGGTATCTCTTTTGTTTCATTTGGCCTCTACAAGGGTACCTACCCTTCAAACTTTGGAAATTGAACTGATCAATTGAAAATGTCTAAGTGTTGAGAAATCATTTCTTTCCTACAGAGTTCATAGAAATGGGTTTGTGGAGTCCATAGAAATGAACCTATGAAGTTCATAGAAATAAGTCCATAGAATTGAACCTATAGAGTCTATAGAAATGAGTCCGTAGAAATGAGTCTATAGAATTCAAGCCTGCAGAGTCTATAGAAATGAACCTATGAAGTCCATAGAACTGAGTCCATAGAACTCATCCTATAGAGTCCATAGATTCCTTCCTGCAAAGTCCATAGAATTAAGCCTGTGGAGTCCATATATTTTAGTCCATATAAATGAGTCCATATAATCCTTTCTATAGAGTCTATAGAACTGAGTCTATATAACTTAGCTTGCAGAGTCCGTAGATTTGTGTCTACAGAGTCCCTTAGCTGAAAAAAGTTTTAAAAATAGAGAATTTAAAGGCTCAAAATAATTTTTGAGAAGGGAAGAGAGAAAATTTTGGCTTGTAAGACCAAAAATAGTTCATGTGTTGTCCCAAAAACGAGTGACAAACTTTGGGAACAATAGTACTATAGTAATAAGTACCACACAGTCTGTTTGCTCAATTATTATTATATACAGTCAGCTAGGTGAGTTGTGTAAAGATTTGAAACACATTCTTGGAAAATTCATTATGGTATAAACATGTTTATCATTCTCTTACAATAGTAAAAAATAATTTGGATCTCCCAAAGAGTGTATAAAGGGACTGTGACATTCAAATACAACATATGCACACAGTCTACCATGAACATGCACCTACAAGTGCCATGGAGAGAGAGTGTGTCATGTTGAAATGAAGATATTTTGACTTATTCTAAATCTTTATAAGTTGATGCGGATCCATTTTAACATTTGAATAAGATAAAATGGTTATTTAAGGTTCATACACCTTGAGTATGGTTCATAATTCTACTCACTACCTAAAATCAAATTAAAATACACCTAGAGGTGCCCTATAGGAAGATGACATATGGTAAAATACATAATTGAATGGTATTTATATCCTAAAGGTTGAAAACATACATTTTAAGAGGTTATAATGGTAATATAAGGGATCAAATGGTTAGGCACCATGCACTATTTGAATATACTTTCACTGTCTACCTATATACATGTAATGCCCACCTTCAGGTGGTGTTCACAGAGAGCTAGGGTGTCATATGGAAGCATTGAAATAAGTTGAAACCCTTCATGAAGTCCTATCATGTTGAAAAGGTGATAAAAAATATGTTTGAAATATTATATTTCTAGTAAACATGGAAGGTCACTCATAAAAATGATGACAATGGTATTCAAGAATCTTATCCCTAAAATGTGTAAACAGAGCACCTAGTGTTTTTATGGAAATCATATAATAAGTATGTCAAGACATTTGATGCATCATGATGACTATGAATTTTAGCCACCACATAGGAAAGGATATTTGAAAAATATATATGGAATATGACTAATGGAGGGAAATAGTTGAGCACCTCAAAACATGCACTTTTGACCATTGAATTTTGACAGTGTCATCTACAAGACTTGGATGACTGAGTGACATTACTTCCTAAACTGATAGAGTATAATAATGTATTCATGGTAGATAGTATTAAATGGTGAAAATAAGCCTAATTATGTTTAATGGTTATCTAAATAATTCAAGGTGCAAGATATGACCCCACAAGGCCTCCTTTTCATCACAAACCATATACCTACAGGCTGGCTGTAGGGTTATCATGAAGATTGGGCTAGATAACCTAGACAATAGACCTCACTTTAGGAATAAAATGAATAATTTTGGATATATTATGGTGTATATATATTATAGGAGGACATCAAACATGGAAAAAATGCCTGAATCATACATTTACACCTATAGGTGCTCCTTCAAGACAAAAAACACAATTAGGACTAAATTGAGTAAAGTATGCATTGAAGAAACCTTCATAAGTGATGGATAGTTTAAAGACATTATTAATTAAATTAATATGAGGATTTAACCCTCATGATATTTCCAATACAATCCATATATCATGGGATGGGTTTCAAGTACTTACAGTCCACATGAGATAATCCTACATACTCAATCTACCTAATCAAGAAATGATCAAGTCACTTTGAGCTAGTAATGAAAACATGAGTATCAAGCATAGATAATTCTTCCCCACAAGTGATTTGATTATCTCATAATTATTATGACATGAAATCAAGGTGAAGGGGGTTTTCAAGGGCCATACATAGTCAGTTTATGACTGTCATATACACAATCTACCTCCCTCATAGTTTGTATTGGAATTTTTAGAAGTTGGGGACCAAATGACCTGACCAAGGGCCAAGATTTGCTACAAATAATATTTGTCACTTTGAGTAACTCCTCAAACATTTAGTTTGTATTATTAAATAGGGTAATTTCCCTCTATTTGTATGATAGTCAAGGTTAAGTGAGTTATTATATTTAATAGTTCCATTATAGGTCTTTTATCTAGTCCTCATAGCCTAAACATTCATCACAACCTCATCATGAAATACTAATGTGAGAATATTTAGATTAGAGAAGTGTATGCCTAGTTGGTCTCTTGGTCTCATGTGTGACATAACACTAGTTGGTAGTTATCAATTAATTTGGTGTATCACCACCTTTAGGATAGTTTACTTTTATTTTTGTCTCCCTTTTCATTGAAAGCATAGTTTTAGTAGTGATCTAAAAGTGGCATATCAAGGGAGATATCCCTATCTATATATTCACCTCATTCTTAGGCTAACCATAGTCTAGAGGTGTTTCAATTGTGCCACTTGGATGAGGAGGGTTGAGACATCTCATCAAAGGGTGAAAATCCAAGTGACAACAATTTTTGGCATGCATGGTGGGACTCATTGTTTGAGAGGTTGAAAGATTTCTGGTGTTATCTTTCAACACATCAGCCTATGGAGGCATCTATCAAAGAATTAATGGTGACTCTAAAGTTACATCAGATATTCAAGTAGCCTATGTTTTCCTTTTAAATATTGTTGGTAATTTTTCTTTGTGTTCTTACTTCCCAATGAAGTTCCATCGCTGGTTTTGGTTTTGATTATTATTTTACACAAGTTGATGAGATATCTCAAGCTTATGGCATTCCCTATTAGCATTTGTATGATTATTATTATGCTTGTCATGATCCTTAACAACTCCAATATGACCCTTATAAACTTTTTCATGAATTATATCAATCTTGTAACCAACCCTCTCAATATCTTACTCCTCCTAGTCAACCTAGTCACTTCTCAAATCAGTGCATTTCAATTTTCAAGGAAACTCTCTTGGGCTATGAGAGGTACATGATTTAAATTAACACATAAATGGGACATGGTGAATATGTTCCTATTCATCTCATTCATAATGTGTGAGATGAATTAAAGTTTATTAAAAAAGAGTGGGCATGTATTGACAGAACAAATTGGCAAAGGCTCACAAGTGAGATGCTAGATGTGAGTGGCCTAGTTTCATCCTTAAAGGATAAGCTAAAAATTCATGAATAAAAACCTCACCAAACCTATCAACCCTCATATCCACCTCCATAATAATTCTATCAGTTCTACTTGACCCATACTCATGAAGCCTATCATACTTATGAAATTCATCCTTTTCCCAATCAGTTAGAAGAGAAATTTGGAAAGACAAACTTTGTTTTTAAAGCAAACATTGATATAAATTTTGAGTTATCCAATAAGTATATTAATTACTCCATATCATCAGTAAAGGAAGTGAAATCTAATCCCTCATTACCTTCTCCCATTACATCCTCACCTCAATAATAGACTTCTAGATATGAAATCCCAAGTTGGAGACAAGGTGGAGAATCCAAGCCTAAGGAGATCCCAAGTTTCTTAAACACTTAATAAAATCCTAAAATTGCATAAATAAATAAGTAATATAATCTTAATACTAACATAATAAGATATAATAAGGTAGTGGAATAATGGGAAAATAAAGGGGATAAAAGCCTAGATAAAAAGTGTTAAGTTGAGTAAGATCTTGATCCTATGCAAGCTCCTCCCACCCTTCCTAAAGAGACCTCTTGTTTTCCATATTAACCCTCTTATAATATTTATCCTCATTATTATTCCTATAAAATTTAAGATAGATTTTCTAAGATAACCTAGCCAAGAAAATTTAAGATTTAGAGTCAAGAAGGAAATTATTGAGTCTAGGTGTGATACAAGGTTTCAAGCCAAAAGAAGATCATATGCCTAAACACAACCCATTTGACCTTCATAAAGAGAGTGATCAATATAAATAAAATTTAAATGAAGTTATTATCAAATGAAAGGAATAAACCAAGCTATTTTAGCCTAAGGTTTGCTTACCCTTCCTCAAGAACTCCCAAAAAGGATCCCCTACAATTCATTCTCAATCTGATGTTGCGTTTTATGTTCCACCTCCACCAACTAGTTCATCTTGTCATCACCCTATCACCCTTTACCTTGATGGACCTATGGTGTGGGAACCTAAATAGGATTATTTTTTGATAATAATTTATAAATCTTGTTTTAAGAAAACATAGGTCCTTGGTAGCTTCATTGGGCTAGGTCACTTGATTATAAAATTCCTAACATTGGCATCACCAAGAAGGAGAAATACATTTATGATATTTAAATCCTTGAGAATTAAATTCAAGTTATAACAATTGAGATAAAATTTAAGATCCCTCAAAAAGGTTATAAATGCTAAATAAGAGGTAATTTCTTGTGTTGAATCTTTTGATTGTGTTGATGTTGAAGAATGTCTTCCCTATGTCAAAGAAGAGGAAATCATCATTGGTTATTCCATTACTATCCAAGATATCATAAGTAGGTAAGAAAAAGTCTCTAATCAGTTTTGAGATGACTTATTTTCAATCATTGGATCAGGTTACACTCCTCTTTAAGGAGACTATGATCTAGTCAAAAATGGAGAAGGGAGCCTTGACACTCAAGTGACTATGCAAAGAAGAAGTAATTTTTCAA
This sequence comes from Torreya grandis, assembly GCA_037957365.1. Lineage (NCBI taxonomy): Eukaryota > Viridiplantae > Streptophyta > Pinopsida > Cupressales > Taxaceae > Torreya > Torreya grandis. The sequence goes on from JARHVA010006858.1 coordinate 494,189, forward strand.
ATTTGTCCTTTCAAGAGGCATATGAATTCCATGTAATATTTTTAAAATTATCAAAGTGGCTTATCATCCTCTAAAATATTTGGGAAAAACACATCATATTTTTAAGGATAAAAAAAGCTTATATTGGCCTCAATCTTCCAAGAAATAAAAAACTACTCCTCTTGAAACCATGCTTGCTAAAAAGATACAAGTTGATTATGAGATGAAGAGTGGGAATAACTATGAGGTATGTGTATAAATTTAAGAGAGATAAAATTACATTGGATACCTATTTAAGGATGATCTACTTGAAATAAAATCAAGTGCCAAGGAATAGGTTTGGTTTATAAATCATCCAATACAAGGAGAAACATTTTTGACAATGATTCATCTCATGAACAAGAAGATTCAAGGAACTTTCATTTTTATCCTATATAAGAAGTATGATTAATTTATAGTTATGCATAGTTGTTTGTTTTCTATTTTCAATAAGTGATTTGAGCACACATGTATGTCTTGTTAGTGTGTTTTCTTTACTTTGTGTGTCTTTTGTTTTGTGTGGTTGAAGTAATTAGTTGTCTTTTCTTGGCCAAAGAATTTTTGTCAAGTTTTATGTCTTATTATTTTGTTTTATATTTTAGATGATTTCCTAATCCCATGGATAAGATAAGGCTACTGATCTTTAGCATACAAAGTATGTTACCCCTATGAGTCACCAATTTGTTGACCAAATTTGACCCTGTAGGTCAAATTGAGACCCCTATAGGTAAAAGCATGATCTTTAATTGTTTTTATTGGTCTATTATTATGTCATAGGGTGTTTTTATAATTCTTTTTATTTCATTACATATCATATTAGCCTTGGTCTTAGTCATTTTAATCTTTATGACTTTTTGAGCCATTTAAAGGTCATTAAAGGAGCATTTAATGACTTATACAAATTCATTGGATAAATTGAATGTGTAAAAAGGTGATTTCATTTTCTATGTGTCACATTATGTGTTAATCAGCTATTTCTAACTAAAAAATGGTAGTTTCTTCAAAATAAAGAGAAAGTTTCTTGAAAAAAAGGAGTTTGGCACTTGTATGACCCATAAGAGAGTGTGACACATGGGAAAAGGTTGTGAGATGAATATTCATAGTATTTATATGTATTTTCATGATTTAAATACTTTTTAAGTACCAAATTTGAGCTAAAACCATTTTTCTCCTTCATCTCCTTTTGAGACATGTAGAACCAGTCAATAGGTTTGTGCTTGGTATGGCTAAGAGGGAAGGTTTTAGAAAAAATTATCTTAGGGGTGTCTTATACACTTGGTTAGATTATATTTGATATTTTTTTGTAAAATAATGATGGCCTATTCTTTATTAACCATTCCTAAGAAGTTGGCCTACCTAATTTACTTACCAATCTTTGAACCCTATAAGTTTTGATATTTTTTAGATGATTTAGTACAATTAAACTACTAGAATTAAATTCAAAGGATATATAAATATTCATCTCAAATTATACATGCTTGGTTTATTTTTTAAAGGTGTTTGGATAAGCCAAGTATATCAGGTTACAAGTGAAGACACCTTTCTATGTTGCAATCAAATTTCCACTATCTATAGAATTTTCATTATATGGGGGTGACTTAAAAGGGTTGTGGTAGGTTCATTTACATTTTTAAAATGTTATATTTATCCACTTTACCTTTAAATATCATTATTCAAGTAATGTTCCATGGTACTCTAGTAATAAACACCATACAATCAATTTGCTCAGTGACAGTCATATACAGTCAGCTAGATGAGCTATGAAAATATCTAAAACACTTTTTTAGAAAAGTCATTATGGTCTCAAGGTGTTTATAATTATATTATAAGAGGAACAAATAAATTGTATCTCCAAAAGAGTATATAAAGGGATTGTGACATTCAAATACAACACATACACACGGTCTTCCATGAACATTCACCTATAGGTGCCATGGAGAGAGAGTGTCATGTTGAAATGAAGATATTTTTACTTATTATAAATATTCACAAGTTGATGTGGATCCATTTTAACATTTTAATAAGATATAATTGTTATTGAAGGCTCATACACCATGAGTATGGTTCATAATTCTGCTCACTACCTACCAAAAACTCAAAATGCACCTATAGGGGCCCTATAGGAAGATGACATATGGGAAAAGACATACTTGAATGGTATTTATCTCCTCAATGTTGTAATAATACATTTCAATAGGTTATAATGGAAATATAAGTGATAAAATGGCTAGGCACCATGCATTTTTTGAATATACTCTTACTATCTACCTATATACATGCAAATGACCACCTACATGTGGTGTTAACAGAGAGATAGGGTGTTATATTAAAGCATTGAAATAATTTGAAACCCTTATTAAAGTACTAGCATGTTTAAAAGGTGATAACACACATGTTTTAAATTATATAATTCTAGGAAAGGTGGAAGTTCACTCCTAAAGATGATGACTATGGAATTTAGGGACCTTATCCCTAAAATGTGTAAATAGAGCACCTGATCTTTTTATATAAATCATATAACAGGGATGCCAAGAGATTTGATGCATCATGATTACTGTGCCTTTTATCCCAAAAATATGAGAGGATATTTGAAAAATATAGAGAGTAGATGACTAATGGAGGATAATAGTTGAGCACCTCAAAACATGCACCTTTGACCACTGAATTTTGATAATGTCATCTATGGGATTTGGATGACTGACATTGCTTCCCAAAGTGATAGTGTATAAGAATTTATTTATGGTATATGGTATTAAAAGGTGAAAATTTGCATAATTATGTTCAAGGTTTATCCATAAAAGTTAATACATAGGATGTGACCCCATAACACTACCTACATGCCTCCTTTTCATCACAAAAATATACCTACAAGTTGGTTGTAGGGTTATCATGAAGGTTGGGCTAGATAACCAAGATAATGGACCTCAATCTAGGCATAAAATGAGCAAGTTTAGCTATATTATGTTGTATATATATTAAATGAAGAAATTAAACATGAAAACATGGTGTAAATCATACATTTTTACCTACAGGTGCTTCTTCAAGACAAGAAACATAGTCAAGACTAAATTGAGCAAGGTATGCATTGAATAAACCCTCATAAGTTATGAATATTTTTAAGAAATTATGAATTAAATTAATATGACGATGGGACCCTCATGATATGTCCAAGATAAACCATAGATCATGGGATGGGTTTCAAGTACCTACAGTCCACATGAGAGAACCCTATATACTCAGTCTGCCTAATCAAGAAATGATCAAGTCACTTTGAGCTAGTAATGAAAACATGAGTATCAAGAATAGATAATGATTCCCAAAAAGTGATGTGATTATCTCATAATTATTATGACATGAAATAAAGGTGAATGGAGTTTTCAAGGGTAATACATAGTCAGTCTATGACTATCATATACACAATCTACCTCCCTCATAGTCTGTATTAGATTTTTGAGAAGTTGGGGGCCAAATGATCTTACCAAGGGTCAAGATTTGGTATAGATCATGTTTGTCACTTGGATAAACTCATCAAATATTTAATATATATGATAAAATAAGGGATGTTCCCTTTATTTTGTCTTAGATAGAGGGCACTCCCTTTGTGTGTAATTCCTACAGTTTTGGAGAATGGAGATAAAAGGGTAGACCAAGAGCTGATTAAACCTTGAAATGAGGTGTGGAAAGTTGGAAAACACATAAAAAAATATGAGGAATATTTCTAAGAATGATGAATCCCAATAGGGTGGTTTATACCCTCAAGTATGTAAATAAGAATGTCAAGCATGGTTTAGGCCTAAAGCCAAATGGAGAATCACTTTCACTTATAACATGATAATGTTTTTATGGTAATTTAAGATGTTTCGAAGCTTGCATAATTTAGAAAAGTCACAAGTAAAGCCACTTTTAGCTTAAGACCAATTCAAACTTACAAGGAATGGAGAAAAGAGCTTGAGTGGGCAAAGTTGGAAACTCTTATATACTTGGATGTTATGCATGGGAGACCGATAATCTTGGATAATTTAAATAGGGGTCCTGAGAAAGTTTTTCTTGTATTTATTTCTTGAGTTCAATGTCATAATTCTATAAACAAATCTTAAGAGGTAAACAATGCTTAAACTCACCAAAACCCTTGCTAGTGACTAGTTTGAGAAGATGTAGTAGTTAGTGCATATAAATTGAATAATTTTCCCATAATTATGATTGGATGTTGTAGGGTACTTTCTTAGGTTCCTCCCCATCCCTTTTTACTATATCAAATTATATGGATGGAGTACAAAATAGGGTATTTTTGATAATTTTGCATGTTTTGTAGGTTTTAAAAGGAGCTTGAAGATTCCAATCACATGGGAGGAAATATTTAGACTTAAGATAACTCCCCATGTCCATATAATGCTTCAAAATAACTCATAAGTGTTCTTATAAGTAGCTCCATCTCAACCAATTAAAATTGACATAGTGAACATGATAGTGAGAAGGGTGAAAAACTTCATGTAAGTTGCTTTTAAGGTGTACTTGATGCCTCTAAGGTCATGGATGGCCTTGACACATTTCATTCAGCCTATTTTATAAATTTTCTTGAGAAATTGAAGCCTTTTTTAATCCAAGTGTGTAAGTTATGTGAAATAGGGATTTTATTTGACTACATGTAGTGATGGCTCATTTCTAGAGGAATCTATGTGATTAAGAAAGCAACCAATTGATGAAAAAAAAATTATACAACCCTTCACTTTTATTCCAATCATGAGATATTTACCTATCAATTTTGGGACATTCTAATAGGAGTGAATGATGCAGATAGTTTTTAGAGCCAATAAAAGGAATTTCATGCCACATTTCAAGAGTTTCATGCCTTGGATTGATTTATGACTTTACATGATCAATTTCAAATTATATTATCATGAACTTGTAACTAATTTTCTTATCTTGGCACCTATTCTTGTGACCTTGGAACTTATTTCTTCTCTTCTCCCTCTCAAGTTCTATAAGAACTAGCCATTTTGGTTATTGTAAGGATGATCAACCTGAGTATGGTGAAGCCGTGCTCATTTTCATACCATAGATCAATAAAGACAACTAATTTTACCTCTTATATGAATATTCATAGTGTGTTCACTTGAATGATTAATTTTTCATAGTGATGACTATTGTTTCCTTAGTATTTTTGTCGCATTCTCTCACCTATTTACATCTTGAAATCTTCTTATTATAGGTCATGTGAAGTGTTCTATAAAGTGTCAAGGTTGAGTGAGTTAGTCTATTAAATAGTACCATTTTAGGCCTCTTATTTAGTCCTCCTAGCCTAAACATTCATCTAACCTCATGATGAAATACTGATATGATAAGATTATATTAGAGAAGTGTATGCCTAGTTAGTCTCTTGGTCTCTTGTGTGACATGAAAATTGGTTGGTAGTTATCAATTAATTTGGTATATCACCACCTTTAGGATAAATTAATTTAATTTTCTCTCATTTTTATATATAATCATAGCTATATTAGTGATCTAAACCTGGTACATCAAGGGAGCTATCCCTATTTAGAGATTCACCTCATTCATAGGCTATCCATAGCCTATAGGTGTTTCAATTATGCCACTTGGATGAGAAGAGCTGAGACATCTCCTCAAAGGGTACAAATTAAAGTGATAAAACTTATTTTAGTCAATTTCACCTAAATTATTTTTACCATTAAGACTCTTCCCTTACCTCTAAGTTATTAAGTTAGCACAAAATTTCTTTTTCCTTTTGGTAGATATGTTCATTGTTACCTTCCAAAGTTGAAATTTTTTCAATTACCATTAATTCCTCTTTTAAAGCCCTTTTTATATAAAAATGTCACCAAAGACTTCCTTGTTCCATTTTTTCAAATTTACATTGAATAAGTTTAGTTTTTTGGCCAGGATATACATATCAATACTTGATAAGGGTTGTTTTTACCATTCCTTTAGATATTTGATCAAGTTTGGGTGGTGGAGTCACATGATTTCAAATATAAAAGGAAGGTTAATTCATTTGGAATTTTTTTCTCCTTAAAAAATTAGAGGATTGTGGTTAGAACCAATTTTAGGTAAAGAGGGGAGACTGATGATGAATTGAATATTCCAATTTAAGGAGATTAGGGTCCTATCCAAATATACCTAAATCAGGTTATCATTCATCCTTCTATTAGACTATGTTAATGGGTTGAATTTTAGGTCTACATCCACTAAGTCTACTCTTTAGATGAAATCATTAAAATCTAGCATGCTATTAGTGAGTTTATTAGTCCCCCTCTTTTCCCCTTGAGAGTAAGTAGGATATTAAAATCATCAGCTATAATCCAATTCCATATTTCATAGGCCCTTTGGAATGAGAGAAGGTCATACCATAGTCTATTCCAAGAATTTTTGGAATTTGGGGCATAAATGTTGGATATAATCCATTCCTCATTGCCATCTAAGTCTCTAAATAGAATAGAAATCTGATCACTAATTTTATAAAGAAGAATTTCTTCTAAATTTTCTAGATACCAAAAGATTACAAGACCCCTCAAGGCTCATTTAGATTTGGAGGCAACTAAACTTGCCTTTCTCCAGAATTTATCAATGCATAAACTTAATGAATTTTTAGACTTTTTGGTTTCTTGGACAAGTAAGATAGTTGGGTCAATTTCCTTCCTAAGATTGTAGAGGGTCTTTTGCTTTCTAGGGTTTTTCAACCCTCTAACATTCCATGTAATAATATTCATTTTGTATCCTTGGTTATTTTGAGGGTTTGTTATGAACCCTTTGCAATTTGGTACGCTAACTTTAGTAAGAAAACTCAATTTTATAATCTGAAATAAAATTGTAAAATTCATCATGATAGAAAACATATTTTGAGTGCTAATCCTCCATGTAGATTTCGTTTTATTTTTGAATATTTTCCTTTTGATGATTTAATTATTCCCTTTTATTCTAATTTTAATATTGATTTTAATACAACTATAGTGTTAAACCAACCTAATCAATAATGAATCTTAATAGAACTTACAATAGAATAACATCTAGAGTAGAGAGTTTGAGACCTAATTTTGGGTCTATAGAACAATAGAGATCAAGTAGAAGTAATTGATAATGAAATGGATTCTAATCTAGATAATGATAAACCACCAATGAATCTTTGTATTCATGAAAATTTTCTTAACATTAGTGCTCATCTTGGTAAATTACCTTTGTTTAAATGACTCAATGTACCTAAATTCTAAGGAAGTCCTACTGAGTTTTGAGAATATCATTTAGATGCTTTAAAGTTAGTTTATGTTTTTGATTAATTAAGGTAGCAAACTAGGGGCCAAACCCTATACAGTCAAACAAGACAGGAAGGCTGGCAAACAAAAGATGCCAACACTGAACCAATGGCACAGCTAAGAAACAAAGTCAAAAGCAAAAAAAAACACTAGAAAGACCAGAGTCAGAAAGGATGAAACTACATAACTATAGAATTAACAAGATCCTTAAGATTCTCATTATCTGCATTGTCAACATTCCCTAGATTACCCATTGCTTCCATGATCTGCAATGGCCTTCTCCACATGGACTACCTTCAAAAGCTATCTTCATCATCAATGTGCATCATTCATGCTTTGTCATCTCCTTTTGAATGATCTATCTAATGTTTGGGAGTATATGAGCCCCTTGTCACCATACCCTCCATCTTGAGAATTGCTGACCAAGGTTGGCACAAGCATCAACAACCCTGTTACCTTCTCTATAGGTGTGGGTAATCTCAACTTCAGAAAACTTTTGTAAAAGAAACTGAATGTCTATAATGATGTCTTTTAGATGGATACCAAAATTAGATGCTTTATTAACGGCATCTATGATCAACTTAGAATCTCCTTGAATATTCAAATTTATAATTCCTAGGGATATATCTAACTTTAATCCCCAAAGTAAGGCCATAGCTTTAGCATAGTTATTACTCTGGCAACCCATGCCACTAGCATAGACAACAGACATCCCTCCTTTTTCATTTCTTATTATTCTTCCTCCACTTGCTTTACCACTCAACTTGGATGCCCCATCAAAATTGAGTTTCGTCCAATTGGGTTTAGGTGGTATCCATTTAGTATGAAGTCTCTGAAGAATTTTGGAATTATCATGCCCAGGGATAAGGTTTAAAACCCTCCATTTGGTAGCAATTTTACTTTTAAATTTTAGATAGGGGTTTCTCTGCAACACTAATATGAGCTGTTGTAACACTTTCCAAGATGGTCCTAACAAAGGAGTTAAACACCTAAGCAACATTTGTAGTAGTGTCCCTAAAAATTCTATGATTTTGCTCTTTCCATAAAGTCTAGCTCAAGCATGATAGAGCTTGCTTCTATAATTCCTTAATCTAGGGATGTGTGAAGGTTGAGTTCTAGCTAAGAATTACTTCTTTAAGGTCAAAATTGCAAACCCATTCAATGCCAAAGTTGTTAAGTACTTTGCCCCATAAATCTCAGGTAAACTCATAGTGTATGAATAGGTGTGAAACTGATTCCTCTCTAGAACCACACAAAAAACATCTGTTGACCAAAGTAAACCCCCTCTTTTGAAGGTTTTCCTAAGTAAGGATTTTGTTATGGGCAGTAGCCCACCAAAACAAGTTAATCTTTGGAATGAGTTTATGATTCCAAACCTTTTTCCATACCTCCTTATTCTGAGCTTCAGGTGTAAGCAGATGATAGGTAGATTTGATAGATAATGATCCATTCTTATTTTGCCACCAGTATTGTTCATCCTCGCAAGGGAAGAGTGGGTTTCTGATCTCTTAAACACATTATTGGATCTCCTAAATTCTTGGGATAAGCTTAGGCTTGTGCACATAGTAATCCAAAAGGTTTTTCTAGCTCCTTATCCCATTTTTATTTTCCATATAATCACTAACCCTATCACCAAAGAACTGAGTAGTCAGGCCTATAATTTCCCCATAGTTTCCTTGGGAGATGAGAGGCTTGTCCCTTAACCAATTATCCTCCCAAAATTTAATCTACCGGCCATTTCCAAGCTTCCACCTAATTCCCTATTTGAGAAGACTTCTACTTTTTAGCATTTTATTCCATATCATAGACCCCTGGGGTAATCCCACCTATTGAAGAAAGTTGGAATCATCAATGATATGCATGTATTTGGCATTTATTTCTCCCCACTCACTATTGTTGTGAATCAAATTCTAACTAACTTTTGAGAGGAGGGCTTTATATATTTTCCTGATGGATCTTATATTGAGTCCACCATGAGATTTTGGGAGACACACTTTTTCCCATCTAACTAAAGACATTCTCTGTTTGTCTTCCACTCCCATCCATAAAAATTTCCTTTGGATTTGTTCTAGCTTTTTAGCAAAATACGTAAGAATTTTAAAAAGAGACATGAAGTAAGTAGGAATACTTTACAAGGATGTCCAAAGAAGTTGTAGCTTACCTTCACTACTGAGTAGTTTCCCCTTCCACCCAAGAAGTTTCCTCTATGTACGTTCCATAATACCATTCCAAAAACTTGAAGATACCTCTTTAACCGAGAGTGGGAGACCTAGGTAGGTAGCTGGTAAGTCAGCCTTAGCACAATTTAAGATATCAATGATTATATGTCTAAGTTCATTGGGAGTGTTAAAGAAGTACACATTACTTTTTTGGAAATTTATTCTTTGTCCCAAGTCTCTGGCATAATCATTAAGTATATTCTTCCATCTTCTAGCTTTGATCACTGATGAGATACCAAATAAGATGGTATCATCCACAAACTACTGTATAACCATAGGATGAAGGGAAGAGGCAAGTTTGATGCCTACCAGCTTTTTTGAAACTATATCAGCTTGTATGTATCTTCCCAGTGCCTCAGCCATAATGATGAATAGGTACGGGGAGAGGGTCTCCCTAATGAATTCCTCTCAAGGAGGAGAAAACCCCTTTAGGAACACCAGTAACCAGCACTAAGAATTTAATAGAAGAGACTGCATTCCATAATAAGCAAGACAATTTATCATTAAACCCAAATTTTCTAATCACTTGAATAGAAAAGTCCATGAGACTCTATCATAAGATTTGGATATACCAAGCTTGAGGGACATCATAGGGATTCTGCTCTTATCCATGGAGTGGATAGTCTCATGTGTGGTGATCACATCATCAAGAATCTATCTGCCTAGGATGAAACCTTTTTGAGTAGGAGAAATAATTTTGTCAAGCAAGGGTTGAATTCTCAAAACCAGTAGTTTAGTACATATCTTATACACAGTGTTGCATAAGCTAATGGGTCTAAAATTAACAAGGTGTAAAGGTTGAGATTTTTTAGGAACAAGTACAATGAAGGTATTATTGACTTGTTTTAAAATTTTTCTAGATCTAAAAAAATCATGAATTGTAGCCATGAGGTCTGCTCCAACAATCTCTCAATATTCCTGAAAGAATAAAGGAGGAAAGCCATCAGGACCTAGGGCTTTAAAAGTGCCCATGGAGAATAAAATAACATGTACTTCTTCATTGGATATAGGCTTTAACATTTATAGATTATCTTCTTTTGTTATCAAATAGGGGATTTTATCAATGAATTGACTCATAGATCTATCAATTCTATCATTATTGTTTTCTTCCATAAGCAGATTCTGAAAAAACACCCTGGGTTGTTCCCCTATTTCATTATCCTCAGTAATAATGTCTCCATTATCCAGGACAAGCTTAGTTATTGAGTTGGCTTTTCTATGTTTCATAGCTGAGAGATGAAAAAAAGTAGTGTTCCTATCACCCTCTTTGAGCCATTGAACATGGGATTTTTATTTCCAGAAAACCTCTTCCCTTTCCATCAGATTCTTCCATTCTGAAGATAGACTGTTCTCTTCTTCTAAGGTGCCCTTAGAGTTAGTTTATGTTAATCTTGATATTATTAGTAATTTTTTTAAGAGTCTTTTTATAAGCTTTAGAAGGTAAATATTATCAAGATTATAGTAGTCTTCCTACTAAGGGTATTAGTACTTGGAAATACATAGAGGACTAGTTATAACTTTATTTTGGCACGTCTAAACAAGACTTAGACTTAGCTAATGACATTGTTAATAACTCTATTAATCAAGGTGAGATAGTTTACCATTTTATAAAAAGATTTTTTAAGTTACGTCAAAAGATTTTTTATGATGTTATACCATCTAAAAGTTTGTCTAGATTATATTTTTGTAGTGTTTTGGCCTTAAAGTATAAAATGGTTCTAGAAGATAAATATATTGCAGATTATGATGAAACTTTAACTTTATACATAGAGTATGAAAATAAGTTAAAAACATTTTGATTGTAAAAATAGAGCTTATATACGTTTAAATAATGATAATATACAAAGTTTAAAAGTCATTTATAATCTTGGCAATGAGTTGGTATCAATTAAGTGACAATTAAATCATAAACTTAAATACATCATGTAAGACTTCTAATCTTTAGCAAATTAAAAATGAAGAACATATTCGTTATTGTAATGTTTGTGAATTAGATCATGACCTTAACACTTGTATAGTTACTCAAAAAAATTTGAAAGTTCATTCATAGAAAGGATAATATATCCATTGACTTAGATGAAAATATAAACATGTGTAGTTTTGATGAGTCTTTAGACAACATACATACTATTAATGCTTATATTATACAAACAAGCCAAAATGATTATAGTTATACTCCAAAACATATTTCTAATACAACTAATAATCATAATTCTTCTTTTAAAACTTTTCATAGGATAAAATTAAAGATACATATAATATTATTACTTCAAATAATAATATTGAAAATTCTTGACAGAATAACCCTTTGTTCACTAGATTCAATAATAATCAATATCCTCCTTATAAGTCTTAAAATTACACTCACATTCATCATCTTGATGTTGGTGCTTATGACATTATTGATGATTTGACTACAATCAAATCTTATTTTGCTATATTACAAGCTATTGGTTTACTTGGACAACTTGATAAGATAAATGATGGAATTAAGAATCTAAATCCTTAAAATATAGTAGGATTTCAAGAAGAATCTAGTAATAGTGAACATAGTTATGTTTTTGTGAAATTTATTTATCCTTTGGATTTAATATTCCTCCATTCTATGTATCTATTAAAATCACTAGCAAAATTATTCATAATTATATCCTTGATACTGGTGTTTCTAAAAACATAATGATTAAATTTATTGTTGATCAATTAGACATATCTTATGAAATTAATAATAAAAAATTTACTAGTTTTGACTCTCATCATACCAAAATCTATGGTAAATTTCATGATATTATTATAAATATAGCCTAAGATGAAAGAATTTGATGCATGTTTAATGTTTAGAATTTAGATATTCCTGCTAATTACACTATGTTATTAGGTAAGGATTGGTTGAAAGTAACTGGTAATTTTTTGGGTGAGGATACAACATGGGATCCCATTGACAATTAAATTACATTCATGCATAGAGAGAAACTAAATAATATTCCCATAAAGTGCATACCAACTATTGTTTCTTATGTTGAAGCTGGAATTGACACTTATGAATTGTTAACATTAGATGAACCTAAAAAACAATAAGAAACAACATTTTCAAGAATTACTATAGAGTATTTATTCTTTTATGGGTTTTTTTACAACATGTTAGTGGTTTTGGAATCATTTAATTTCTTCTATTGGTAAAGTATTTGGTTGTGACATTTGATAATACTAATAATACAACATTCTTTGAATCTTATGTTTAGGCCTTGAAAAGGCAATAAAGATCAATATAAGTCTTTGGAGATTTTGAATTGATAAAAAGACAAGTTATAAAAATTTATAAGCCAAATCAAAATTGTCTCCATAGATACATTAACAAAAATTGGTCTCTTCTTGAGAAATTTGATGTTTTTAATAACAGTCATATTCATAGAGAATTTAATTCTTGATCTGATAGGCTTGTTCTTTTGATTTAAATCATAATTAAGTCAAAATTAACTAATTCTTGACTTTTATTTTTACAAAAATTTCAAACTTAAGGTCCCATATCTTACTAAAAATTTATCTATTTTTCAGTTGTGATGCGCATATTGATTTTTTTTAAAGGAATTATTTTGATCATGATGACTATGTACTGAATTGTGGTAATTACCTGCATCTAAGTAATAAATAATTACCTACTAATTTAGTTAGCCTAAAGTTTTTGTTCAATCTAAAATATCAGCCTAAGATCTCATGTACTGAAGAGCCTTCAATAAGAATAATATGTGAGACTATTTCTATTAACCTCGACACTAAGGAAAATCCTAAATTTATTTATTTAAGAATTAAATATATAGCTTAGGAAAATGTTCAAATTTTTAAATTATTTTAATAATTCATTGATGTCTTTGTTTGGTCATACAAAGTCCTAAAGGGTTATGATACAAATATAATTAAACATAATATACTTATTAAAATTGTTATTAAACATGTTAGGTAAAAGATTCGAAGAATAAGCCCCTTTTTGGATGACAACACCAATAAGGAGATTTATAAAATATTGGATGGTGGTGTCATCTTGTCTATCAAATATTATTATTGAATGACTAACTTATTTCCTATTAGGAAAAAAATAATGATATTAGATTATGTGTAGACTTTAGGGATCTAAATAAGACTAGTGCTAAATATAATTTTCATCTTCATAGTATTGATAATATTTTGTAACAATTTATAGGATTTGGAATAATTTCTTTACTTGATAGATTTTTTTGTTATAATTTTTCAAATCCAGAAGATATACATAAGACTATGTTAACTACATGTAGGGTAACTTTTAATTCTAATATAATGCCATTTGGTTTAATAAATTTAAATGACACTTTTAAAATGGCTATGCATGTACCTTTTCATGATTTAATCATCATTGTTATACAAGTCTACTTAGATGATCTCACTTTGCATTATAAAAGGAGAAAGAAGCATATTGATCATCTTCATGAAATCTTCACAAGATGTATTAAATATAGAATTTATCTAAATATTAAGAAGTCTATTTTTTGAGGAATAAAAGGTAAAATTTTAGATCATATTATCTCTAAAAATGTTATTCAATTGATTCCAAACATATTAAAGAAATTAAGGATTTACAATCTCCTAAGTACCCTTGTGGTCTTAGATCCTTCTTTGGTAAAATCAATTTCATACAAACATTCATTTTTGATTTTGATAATAAGTCTACTACTTTAAATTTTCTTTTACATAAAAATTAATCTTATGTCTAGGATGTGGGTTTTAGTTCGGCCTTTAATAACATTAAAGATGTCATTAAAAGTGCTCATGTATTTGTAAAACCATATTTAAATTATCCATTCAATCTTTAAGTTAATTCTACTAAAAATGTCATAGGTGTTGTCATTACTCAAAATGATAAAAATCACAAAGATAGAATTATCAGTTATATGAGCCAAGTTTTAAAAATGTTGAGATAATATATCCATTAATTAAGAAATTTTTGTTATCTTTGATTTCTTATTTAACTAAGTTTTAATATTTTTAAATGGGAAACAAGGTTATTTATAGATTAAATGTTTCTATCCTCTCTTATCTTTTAAAACAAACTATTAATCAAGGAAGATTAGCTAAATGAATTTAAAGAATTCAATATCTGATCTTGAATCCAAGACTATTAAAGGAAAAGATTTAGTAAAACATTTTACTAAAAATATGACATTAAGTATAAAATTTTTAGCTATTTTCTGTTGATGATTCCTTACATGCTAAGCCTCATTTTACAACTATGAAAGTTGCTTATTTTTTAAATAGTATAAATTTTGCCATGAAATGAGTGAATGAGATTATTTACTTTCTCAATATGATTGGTACCATGACTTAGTTTTATATTTTTAAAATTAGTCCTATCCTAATAATTTAGATAAAAATAAAAGAAGACCGTTTAGAATTCAATCTTTGAAATTTATTTTATTAATTTTTTTATTTTATAAAAATAGAGATGGTGTTTTTTTGCATTGTCTAGCTTGTGATCAAACTCAAAAAATCCTTAGAGGATGTCATGAAGGTAGTTATGGTCATTATTAATCAAAAACTACTGCATATAATATTCTACACATAGGTTATTATTGGTCTACATTGTTTCAATATTATTATAAGCTAGTTTGTGCTTCTATGCCCTATCAATTATTTGTTGGTAGAGACAAATTGTCTACAATACCCTTAAATCATGTTATACTAGAGAAACCTTTCAATAAGTATGATATTTATTTTATTTTTGATACTGATCTTCTTTCAGTTAGTCATAATTATATTTATTAGCAACCAATTATTTTATGAATTTGCCTAAGGTAAAAGCTTTGAAAAGTTCAATTACAGTTGAAGTCATTTCTTTCTCTAAACATCATATTTTATCTAGATTTAGTGTACCCTATGAAATGATTTATGATAATAGTCCTCAGTTCATTTCAAATGATTATTTAGAGTTCTTAAGGAATTATTCAATTATTTATATTCATTCTTCAAAGTATTATCCTTAATGGAATGAACAAGTTGAGTCACTAACAAAAATCTAATTTTAGTCATGAAAAATATTATGTGTTAATAAGAGAAATTGAAATTTAAAGATCATTGAAGCACTAATTTGATTGTACAATGGTGAAAGCTATAATAGGCTACTCTCCATTTATGTAGCTTATGAAATTGAAGCTACTTTACCAATAGAACTTTAAATATTTTTTGTAAGAATTGCTCTTCAATACTTAACTAAAGATCCTAATGTTGTTGAGAAAGGACTTAATTATCTTATATCCCTTGATGAGTCTAAATCCACTACTTTACAACAATTAAATAAGGAGAAAAGAAAGTTAAAGAATTTTTTTGATAAAAAATTCTCAAAAAAGAACTTGAAGGTTGGTGATCTAGTATTATAGTTGGATAAAGCTCATGAGGATCCATAAAAGAATCATAAATTTTATTCACTTTGGTTTGATCCTTATAAAATAGTTACTATTCTTAGAAAGAATTATTTTCACCTATAAGATCTTGATGGTAATTGGCTACATCATTTATGTAGTGGTCATTTTTTTGAAAATATTTTTTTTAATTTGTATTTTCTTGTTTGTTGTTCCATTTTTAGCTTGCTTTTATTTTCCTACTTTTATTCTTTTTGGTTTTGATTGGAATTTGTCAATTTTGTGAACTTTCATCATTACAAGAGTAAAGACATGGAAGATTTGTTGTATCATTGTAACTCATTTTTAAAGTATTATTACTTGATTATTTATGGTAAAATATTTATGATGATAAGTACTAAATATTAACCTGTTATAAACATTACTAATTTTTAAAAGTTGTATTCAAGGCTATATACTAGTTATTCATCTAGATCAAATTTTCTTATTATAATTTTTCTTATTTTTCATGTCACACTAGTCAAAAAATTCATCCTTAAGTGCTTTATTTTTTTAAAGGGGTTCATGTATAGATGCATGAGAAATGGTTTGACCTAGATAACACTATCAAGTTGATTTAATTTACAAATTGTTTTTAACCCAAATCTATGAGTGAAATTAGCTAACAAGGTCACTAGTGTTATGTTAATTTTTAGAACCCCCTTATTTTTCTAAAATTCAAGACATCTTTAATCTTACCATATGTTGAAGTTTTTTATGAAATTTAAAACTAGTAGTAGGAGCCAACTTATTTGCATTCATTTGAATTATTATTTTTCTATGTTTATTCAAATATTAAATATTTCTACTTTAATTGTTGTTTATTAATAATAACATTAATTGAGAATATTGCATAGCATGAGTGGGATCATTTATGTAAATAATGTGTTTAGATATAAATATGAGCCTTATTTTTTATAGTTCAGTATTGTAGCTTTGGCTTTTTGTATTATGAATTTAATCAATGCATGGGACACAATCAGTTGTGATAATTTTAAAAATTATGATGAATGATGATTTTTGATGTGATGTCATAGACAAAATAAATGTTTACAATGGTTTGAATTTAGTTGAAGTTGAAGTATGTTTCTAATTTTAGTATAAGAATAGTTTCAAGTTTGGTCATTTCACTACTCTAACTAGAATGTTGTATTAATTTACACTATTGATTCTTATCTTGTTGCATCTTATCAACATCAACTTATAATTTAAAGGAAGTAATAAGGGAATATTCCATGCTATAGAGTCCTAATTCTTTGTTCCCTCTAATGTGATATTTTGCAAAATATATATGAGGCCAAGTTTTGATATAATATTGCTCTATAACTTGAAATACATTAATGGTGATAATATTGGCATATATTATAGTTTTAAAGTATCCATTTGATGTACAAGGTAAGGTGGTGGATATTGTTTCCTTCACTTGTGTAATTTACTACATTCAAGTTATCTATACCATTTAGTTTTAAACTAGTGTTGGCATGAACTTTGAATTGCATACATGTAAGGATTTTATAAAATTAATGCTATAAAGGATTGAATCATGTGTGAACTCATTTTGGTGAAATTTTGATTTGGTAGTAAGTTAATTTGGGTCCTTACCCCAAAATATTTTTTTGATAATTAATTTGGACTGGTCCTAAACCATTCACTAAGCTGGATAGGTAGTCGCTATTTTGTTGAAGCTTGGTTTATTTTATAGTATATAGTTTAGAAATAATATTTTGACACATATTACATGAACCTTAAACATATGGTTATCCTCGCAAGAAAAAAACTTGATTTTCTTTTTTATGAGCATCATTTGTCAAGCTCGAGTATGGAAACAAAGCCCTATAGAGAATATAATAGCTTGGAGAGATGTAAAAGGCATATAATTTAGTGTTATTGGTTTATAAGGTATGGATTTTGACCTTTATTGTTCAAATATTGTTTCTACTCCATTCTTGAATTTCATTAATAAATATTTTCATGGTGTGATACGTTGGGTTGTGAAGAATTGCATAAGGTGGTTGTAATGCATGTCTTTATTAAATATGTTTGTTATTGGTTCATGCACGAGTATTTTAAAATACTTATTTTACATGTTTAGTTATATAAACTTAGAACTAGTTTTTATTTAGTGTCTATTCTAATTGACTCATATAATTTTCTTAGCTTGTATATTGTTCCCTGCAAGTTTCATCATTTGCTGGTATACATTTTGGTTTGAATCTTGTCTAACTGCCAAAGTTCTTGCATAAGTCAATGTATCTATTTTATTCTATCTCTTTTCATTTGGAAATGAATCATTGAAACCTTTGTGGTTTACTTGGATGCATTTGAATGCATATTATGTTGTTGTAAAAGAGGTTTTTCCTTCCAATAAGTTTTCAAATTCGAATAAGTTTTCACCTATTTACAAAAAGAATATCCACATGAGTTTTGATTTATTAAAAATCCATTTTGATTGGAAAATATCACATGGTTGTGGGTAAAATTTATCTACTAATAAATTATTCAACAAAAATGGTGAAATAAGAAAGGATGTTTAAACAATAAAGGGTTTTTTAACATGTAGAGATCTTGGTCTTGCATGTGGTAAATATGATATTTTCATTATTTTCATGGACTTTCAGTAATTTAATTTTTGTTTGATATATCATGAGTTTTTGATAAGACTTTCATAGTGCAAGTTAGTTGTAAATCGGTTGATTCTGGGTCATTTAAGACCCAACTAGTATACTTGACAGAATATGATGTACATGTGTGAAAATTATGTTTTATGATCTTGATATGTGGATTTCATTCTGAGATATTTTTAGACTATGGGAAATATTTTTCAAACATGTCCTCCGAATTTCATGCATTCAAAATTCATTTTAATGTATATAAAATATTTTGTGTTGAATAAGTTGCATATTTAGGATTTCAAATACAATAAATTTATTTAGGGTTGTAGATCAAAATTTACTTATTTGACACACATGAAAGACTTATAATATCTATAAAATTTGAGTATATCATTAGTATTTCATTAACACTAAAGGTATTGGGCATGATTTCATCTCTATTTTAGTATTTTTTGTCTAGTAACATTTTTTTAGACATTAACATTCAAAGTTGAGTAAAACAAAGATTCAAGTATTTATTAACATAAATTGCAATAATTTTTGTTAGATATAAGGGTTTGATATTATTGACTTTATTTATTTTCACTTGCACAAAAATATTATGTTTTGATCTTGGGATATATATGTGGCTAGGGTTTGTTGCTAATTTATATTTCTAATTTTTGATAAAGAATGGATAATTATAAGATAATTCAACGTCAATATTAAGGTTTGGATAGTATTATCAATTCTTCACCATATTTTTATATCTTTTGGTTCATTGAAGTTGGTCATTAATGACATTTTTTGATAGAGATGTTTCTCAATTATTTTGGTGCTTTTTAAATCAGTATGAATAAATAAATGATTAATTCTTTTTAAATTTTTAATTTTGAAACTTGATTATTGAATGTTTATTGTGAATATGTGTCAATAACATGTATGGATGGAGTCCATATTCTCATGACTCAATCATAAATGTGTTGGAAGAAGTGGTGATAAAAAAAGTGAGTGTACACCTTCACGAGATAGTTATCAGGACATATATTTTGTGGTCATAGGGATGCTATCACTTTTCCTTGACCTTTCATTTATAGAACCTAAGTTTTTATTAATTTTGATGTATTTGACCCTATTTTTTGGAATCTTCATGAGAATTTTCATTCCTCTTATTTGAATTTTTATGGTAACAAAGGACATAGAGGGTCACATATAAGTATAAAATGTATTTAGAAGAAAAAGATATTATGGATTATGATGAAACTATAAATTTATACATATAAAAGTGAATTAAAATGTGTTAATTATAAATATAGAATTTTCATAGGTTTAAATTTTGATAATACAAAAAAATTAAAATTTATTCACAATCTTGGCAATGACTTGGTCATGATCAAGTAGTAATTAAATGAAAAAACTTCTACATCAAGTAAGACTTTTAATCCTTAGAAAAGTAAAAAAGAAGAATAAATTAATTATTGTAATGTTTATGAATTAGATCATTACCATAAAACTTGTATAGTTGTTTAAAATTTTAGGTTGTTTATTCATGGAAAGTATAGTATTTCCATTAACTTGGTTGATAATATAAACATGTGTGGTTCTGACTAGTCTTTAGACAACATCAAGACTATGAATGGTTATATTATACAAATAAGCCAAAGGGATTATAATTCTAATCCAAAAAATTATTATAATACAACTAATAACCATAATTATTCTTCCAAACCTTTCATGTAAGATAAATGTAAACATGTGCATAATATTACTGCTTTATATAATGTTATTGCAAATTATCAATATAATAACACTTTATCTACTAGATTCAATAATATTCAATATCCTCCTTATAATACAAAAAAATACACTTGCATTTCTCTTCCTAATGTTGGTGCTTATAACATTATTGATGATTTGACTATAATCAAAGTTAGTTTTTATCTATTATAAGATGTTAGTTTACCTAGATAACTTGATAAGATAAATGATGCAATTAAAAATTTAAATCATAAAAATATAGTATAATTCCAAGAAGAATCTGTTAATAATGAATATAGTTCTATTTTTACTCAATTTAATGATCCTTTAGCTAATTATATTCTTCCATTCAATGTATATGTTAAAATCATTGATAAAATTATTCATAATTTTATCCTCTATAATGTTGCTTCTAAAAACATAATTCCTAAAATTATTTATGATCATTTAAACATATCTTATGAAACTAATAATAGAAAACTATTTTAACAATTTTGGGAATATTGGGGTTTTATTCCTAATTTAGTTAAAGGGTTTGGATTGATAAATTAGTAAATAATATGTGGTAAATAAGTTACTAATTTGTAAAATTTATTTTTAATTAGATATTTTCTAAATATATTAATAAGAGGGAGAAATAAGACTTAGCTTAATATATTTTCTAAATATATTAATCCAATTGAGACAAGGTTTGATATTCACTATGTAGGCCTAGGACACTATCACAAATAGGATTCTAAATTTCATTTTTGTATTGCATAAGAGCATCAAAGGTAGATAGGAATGGCAATAACATTTTAGTCCTTGTCTGACACTATTATCTAGAGGATCTAAGCTTTCTAGATTTTTCTTGATAGAATTTGTGTGACCCTATTTGTGAATTTTTTAAGCCTCACTATCAAAAATGCTCCTTGTAGAGTTGATTTTAATCATTTTTATGACTTCAATGTAATTGAATAAAACTTTTGAAAATAGGTAAAAGAGGTTAGTGTGTGTAAGATATACTGGATGTGCTTCACACCTCATTTGTGGACATGATGCTTACATACCAATACTCTTAAGAGGGATCAAGCCATATGTAGTTATCCCTTTAAATTACTTGGTACAATTTTTATATGAGAATGAAATAAATTATAGAATGGATGTGTTTGAGGATGTCAGGGACTGATGTAGATATTTAGATGTGCTTAGGAATGTACTATATGGTTGTATGTACATAATAGGGAAGATTTCCTGAGTGGTTTCACTTGCATTCTTGCTTGCTTACCCTTTCCAATTAATCTTTGAATGGGATTTTATAGGGATCTATTAGTCATGGATTGAATTTTATCATGTTAGGATGATAAGGAAAAGGATGGGGAGCTGAAATAAATTGAAAATTGGGGATAGAAATGAGCTTGGACAACAACATTGAAAGCAGATAGGAGTGGCATTTATGTTATTATCCTAGGAAAATAGAAGTTGGGGGATGGATTAGTCATGAAAAGAAGGTCCTAAATTAGTTAGGATCAGGTTTGGAAGGCTATCAGATGATTAAGAATTAGTAAAAACAAGCCTATGAGGGTCATGAGAACAAACAAGATGGACCTATGGGTTGGGTGTCATTATCCATGCTCAAGTTACCAATTTTTACATTTTATATGACTATAAAAACTTATTAGTTTTGACTCTTGTCAAACCAAAATTTGTGGTAAATTTCATGATATTGTTATAAAGATATCCCAAGATGAAAAAATTAGATGCATGTCTAATGTTTAAATTTTAGACATTATTACTAATTATGCTATGTTATTAAGCAGGTATTGGTCTTAAGAAACATATGATTTCATAGGTAAGGATACAACATGGGTTCTCATTCACAATGAAATTTTATTATTGCATAATGAGGAATGGAATCATATTCCTATAGTGTCCATACCACATATTATTTCTTTTGTTGAAATTGGAATTGACAATTATGAGCTTTTCACATTAGATGAAGTTGAAAAATGAAAAGAAATAACCATTTATAAAGATACTATATTGTCTTTATTATTTAATGGGGCTTGTTTAAAAAATGGCAATGGTGTTGGGATCATTTTAATTTCTCCTATTGATAAAGTATTTTTCTATGATTATAAACTATCATTTGATAGTACTAATAATATGGAAAAATTTGAAGCCTTATGCTGAGGTCTTAAAAAGTTAATATAACTCAATATCAAACATTTGGAAGTCTTTATAAGATAAATTAGACTCATCTCCATAGATACTCTTAGAAATTTTGGTCACTTTTGAAAATTTTAATGCTTTTAATATCACTAATATTTTGAGTTTTTAATTCTCCAACTAATAAGATTACCATTTTTTCTTCAAATCCTAATTTAAGGCAAAGTGAACCAAGTGTTGACTTTTATTTTTACCAAAATTTCAGACCTAACATTCTTGATCTTTACAAAAACTGGTTTGTTTCTAGTTTTGATGAATGTATTGATTCTTTCTTACAAGGCAAATATTTTGATCATGATGACTATATACAAAATTATATTGATTGCCTATAACTAAGTAATAACAAATTACCTATTGGTTTAGTTAGCCTAGAGTCAGTGTTCACTCCAAAGGATCAACTTAAGATATCATGTACCAAAGAACCTACAAAAATTATAATAGGTGAGACTATTCCTATTAAATTCAACATTAAGGAAGATCTTAAAATTATTTATTCATAAATTCAATATACAACTAATAAAAATGTTTAATTTGTTAGATTATTTAAATAATTCATTGATGTTTTTACTTAGTCATACAAAGACCTAAAATGTTATGATACCAATACTATTAAACATGATATAATTATCAAATTTGGTATAAAACCTATTAGACAAAAGATTAAAAGAATAAGCCCCTTGTTAGAAGACACCATCAACAAAGAGCCTAATAAAATATTGGAAGGTGTTGTCATCTTTCCCATAAAATATTTTGATTGCATGGCTAACTTAGTTCCTATCAGGAAAAAGATTGATGATATTATATTATGTGGACTTTAGGGATCTAAATAAGGCTAGTGTTAAATATAGTTTTCCTCTTCCTAGTATTGATTA
This sequence comes from Torreya grandis, assembly GCA_037957365.1. Lineage (NCBI taxonomy): Eukaryota > Viridiplantae > Streptophyta > Pinopsida > Cupressales > Taxaceae > Torreya > Torreya grandis. The sequence goes on from JARHVA010006858.1 coordinate 517,542, forward strand.
GATTTTATAGTAAGTTGTAGGATCTAAAATTATGTCTTTACTTAACAAATTTTATAATTATAATCCAATATTAGTAAATATATAAGATATACATAAGACTATGTTTACTACATGTAGGGGAACTTTTATTTTTAATAGAATGATATTTGTTTTAATGAATGCAGATGCCACTTTTCAAAGGGCTATGCCCCTAAATTTTGATGTTTTAATCTAAATTGTTATTCAAGTTTAAATATATGATCTCACCATGAATTTTAAAATGATAAAGAAGCGTATTGGTCATCTTCATGAAATCTTCACAAGATGAAAAAAATCTGAAATTTCTCTTAATCCAAAAAATTCTATTTTTTTAGTAATAGAAGGTAAAATTTTAGGTAATAAATGAATTGCATTTCAATTGAATTCAAATGTTTTAAATCAATTAATGATTTACTGCTTCCTAAATACCAATCTAGTCTTACATCTATCTTTGATAAAATTAATTTTGTATGAAAAATTATTTCTAATTTTATTGATAAGTCCAATCCTTTATAGATTATTTTAAAGAAAAAATAATCTTATGTCTAAGATTTAGGTTATAATTAAGAATTTAATAATATTAAATATTTAACTACAAGTGATCATATACTTTCAAAAAATAATTTAAATAAACTATTCATTCTTTATATTAATTCTACTGAAAATGCCACAAGCGTTATCATTACTCAAAATGAGGAAAAACATGAAAAGAGATATATCGGTTATATGAGCCAAGTTTTAAAAGATGTTGAGACAATTTTTATCCTAATTGAGAGATTTATGCTATCTTTTACTTCTTCTTTATCTAATTTTTAATTTTTTAAATGGGAAACAAGGTTATTAGTAGATCAAATGTTTTCTTTCTCTCTTATCTTTTGAAACAACTTACTAATAGAGGAATATTAACAAAATAGATTGTAATAATTAAAGAGTATTAAAGGAATTGAATTAGTGATATATTTGACCAAAAATATGACTTAAAGTATAAATGTTTTAGTTCTTTTAGTTGATGATTCATTAAACATTAAGCTTCATTTCAAAACTATGAAAGTTGTTGATTTTTCTAAACATTTTAAATTTAGTCATGAAATGAGTAAATGGGATTGTTTACTTTCTTAAGATGATTGGAACATGACTTAGATTTTTATTTCTAAAATCATGGATATCCTAATAATTTAGATAAAAAAATAAAGAACATCACTTAGACTTCTATCTTTGAAATTTATTTTATAGAAATAAAGCTGGGGTTCTTTTGTGTTGTCTAACTCATGATCAAACTTAGAAAGTCCTTAGAGGATGTCATGAAGGTATTTTTGGTGATTATTATACTTATAAAACTATTTTATATAATATTTATGTGTATGTTATTACCAGCCTATGTTATTTCAATATTAGTATAAGCTAGTTCATGCTTGTATGCCCTGCCAATTATTTACTAGTAGAGACAGACTGCCTGTAATACCTTTAAATCCTCTTATACTAGATAAACGTTTCACTAAGTAGGGTATTGATTTTATTTATATTATTTATCTTCCTTATTCAAATGGTCACAATTATATTTTGATAGTGACAAATAATTTTAAAAAATGCCTAAGGCAAAAGCTTTGAAAAGTTTAGTTAGAGCTAAAGTTATTTCTTTTTTCAAAAATTATATATTCTCTATATTAGGTGTGCCCTATGAAATAGTTTATTATAATGGTCCTTAGTTCATTTCAAATGATCATTTCAAAATCTTAAGACATTATTCAATTATTTATAGTCATTCTTCAAATTATTATTCTCAAGGGAATGGACAAGCTAAGTCTATTATCAAAAAATGATTTCAATCATGAAAAATAATGTATGTGTTATTAAGTGAAATTAAAATTAAAATATTTTTGAAGAACTATTGAATAATTGTACAATGGAAAAAGCTATAACAATGTACTCTTTATTTATGTTAACTTATGGATTTGAAATTACTTTTCCAAAATAACTTTAAATCTCTTCCATAAGAACTAATCCTCAATACTTAACTAAGGATACTAATGTTATTGAGTAAAGATTTAATCATCTTATAGCCCTTGATGAGACTAAATCCAATACTTTCTATAAATTATAAAAGGATAAAGGAATGTTAAAGTAATTATTTGATAAAAAAGTTTTAAAAAGATCTTTAAGGTTGGTGATATAGTATTATATTTGGATAAAGTTCATGAAGATCTATGAAAGAATCATAAATTTGATTCATTTTAACTTGGTCCTTATAAAATAGCTAATATTATTGGAAAGAATGATTATCACCTACAAGATGTTGATGGTAATTAGGTGCATCATTTAGTCAATGGTTATCATTTTCAATTAAATTGTACTTTCTTATTTGTTATTCCATTTTTGGCTTGCTTTTATTTTCATGCTTTTATTATTTTAGTTTTGATTGGCATTTGTCAAATTTGTGAATTTTCATCATTACAAAAGTAAAGACATGGAATATATTTTGTATCACTATAAGTATTTTATTTTTAAAGTATTATACTTTATTATTTTTGGATAAATCTTTATGATGATAAGTATTGAATATTAATGTGTTATGAATGTTACTAATTTTTAAAAAAATTATTCAAGGCTATGCATTAGTTATTCATCTAGACTAAAGTTTCTTGTTATAATTTTTTCTATTTTTCATGTCATGTTAGTCAAAGTTTTAATTCTTAAATGCTTTACTCTTTTAAAAGGTTTCACACATAGTTACTTGAGAAATGATTTGACCTAGATCACACTCTCAATTCCATTTAATTTTCAAATTATTTATAACCTAAACTCATAAGTGAAACTGGATGACACAGTCACCAATGGTATGAAATTTTTTATAAGTTCATTCTTTTTATGAAAGTCAAGACATGTTTAGTCTTACCATATGATGACGTTTGTTATGGAATTTATAACTATTGTTGGAGACCAACTTATTTGCATTCATTTGAATTATTTTTTCTATGTGTATTCAAATATTATATATGACAACTTTAAATGATGTTTATTACTAGTATCATTAATTAATAAGGTTGAATAGCATGAGTTGGATAATTTAAGTAAATAATATGTTTATAAATTAATATAAGACTTATCTTTTGGATTTTAGTATTGTAACTTTGGGGGTTTTTTTTTAATTATTATTATTATTATTATTATTTTATAAATTTGACCACTCCATGGGAAATAGTCATTTGTGAGATTTGTATAAATTATGATGAATGATGATTTTTAATGTGATATCACAGATAGAATAAATTTTTATAATGGTTTGAATTCATTTGAATTTGAAGTATGTTTTAAATTTTAGTATAAGAATAGTTTTAGGTTTGGTCATTTTGCTACTCTAGTTATAATATTGCATTAATTTAGACTATTGTTTTTAATATTGTCATATCTTGTCAACATCGAATTAGTATTTCAAGGAAATTATAAGGTAATATTTCATGTTATATAATTTCATGATCCATATTGGTTCCCTTTTATCTCAATTATAATAGTAAAAAAGTAATTACTTTTAATAGTAATGGCCTATATATGTTACAAGATCATGTGATATTCTGGAAAATAATATGTGAAGATAGGTTTTGATATAGTCACTATTACATATCACCAAATTTATAGATAAATGGTAATAATCTTGGCATGCATTATATATTTGAAGTATCCATTTGATGTATAAGGTAAGGTAGTGAATATTATTTCATTAGCTTTGGTAATTTGTTATTTCAAGTTATCTATAACATTTAGTTTTCAACTAGTGGTGGTATCCACTTTGGATTGTATACATGCAAGGATTTTATTATATTAAGGGTATTAAGGAATAAAGTAGGAATGAACTTGATTTAGTGACAAGTTTAATTGGTGGTGAGTTAATTTTGGTCCTTGCCTCAAAATTGGGTTTTGGCAATTAATTTGGTCTAGTTCTAAACCATTCACTAAGCATGGATATGTAATCAATATTTCAGCAAAGTTTGATTTGTTTGGAAGTATATAGATGAAACTAATAATATTTTGACATGTCCTAAAATAACATTAAATAGATGGTTATGATAGCCTAATTTAAATAAAAAGATTGATTTTCATTCTAAATAGCATCATATGTCAAGCTCAAGTTTGGAAGTGAAGCCCTATTGGGAATATAGAATTTTAGAGAGACATCAAAGGCATATAATTTGGTGTTAATAGTTTATAAGTTATGGAGTTTCACCTCCATTGTTAAAATATTATTTCTACTCCATTCTTGAGCTTAATAAATAAATATTTACATGATGTGATAAGATGGGTTGTGAAGAATTGTAGAAGGTGGTTGTAATGCATGTTTTTTAAAATAAGTTTATTATTTGAAATAATTTCTATTTCATGCAAAGTTATGGAAATTTTGAATTGGTATTTAGTTGGTGTTAATTCTAACTAGATCATAAGTTTTTCTTGCCTTATATATTATTCTCTACAAGTTTCATCATTTGGTTGTATACATTTTGGTTTGAATCTTGTCTAATTGCCAAAGTTCTTGCATTTAAGTTGATGGCTCTATCTTATTATTTATCTTTTATTAATGAAATTATTGGTTGAAACATTTGTGGTTTACTTAGAGGTATTTGAATGCATATTATGTTTATACAAAAGAGGTTTTTTCATCAAAAAAGTTTTCACCTATTTAGAAAAAGAATATATGCATGAGTTATCCTTTGTTGAAAATGCATTTTTATTTGAAAATATCACATGGCCATGGGTAAAATTTATCTACTGATGAATTATTCAACAAAAATGGTGAAAATATAAAGTATTTTTAAAAAATAAAGTGTTTTAAACATGTGGAGATCTTGGTCTTTCATGTGGTTAGTATGATATTGTCCTTCTCTTTAGTGACTTTCAGTCATTCCATATATGTTTGATATATATTGAGTTTTTGATAATACTTTTAGAGTGCAAGTCAATTGAAAGTCAGTTGATTCTTGGTCATTTAGGACTCGACTGGTATGTTTGATAGAATACGATGTATATGTTGTGTAAAAATCATGTTTTATGATCATCATATGTGGATTTAATTTTGAGATATTTTTGGCATGAGGGAAATGTTTTTCATACATCTTCTGAATTGCATGTATTTGATTTTAATTTTGATGTATTTATAAGATTTCACATTGAAGAAGTTAGATATTTAGTATTTTGAATACAATATATTTATTCAAGGTTACAAACTAAAAGTTTCTCATTTGATTCACATGAAAGACTTATCATGCATATAAATTTTAAATATATCATTCATATTTCATTGAAACTAAAGGATTTTATTGGGCATGGTTTCATCTTTATTTTAGTATTTTTTATCTGGTAATGTTTTAATGACACAAAAGTAAATGTGACAACATCCAAGACTATCAAATGAAATGACTTAGTGAAATATTTGACTGAAAATATGAATTAAATTATAAATGTTTTATTTTTTCAGTTGATGATTCATTACATGCTAAGCCTCATTTCAAAACTATTAAATTTGATAATTTTTATAAATAGTTTAAATTTGGCCATAAAATAAGTAAATGGGATTATTTACTTTATTAAGATTATTGGTACAATGACTTAGCTTTCTATTTCTAAAATTGGGCAAGTTATAATAATTTAGATAAAATAAAATAAGATCGCTTAGACTTCAACATTTGAAATTTGTTTTATTATTATTATTTTTTATAAAAATAGAGATGGTATTATTTATGTTGTCTAACTCATGATCAAACTTATAAAGTCTTTATAGTATATCATGAAGGTAGTTGTGATGGTCATTATGCAGCCAAAACTACTGCATATAATATTTGATGCATAGGTTATTATTAGTCTATGTTGTTTCAATATTTTATAATCCAATTAGTGTTTGTGTGGCCTAAAAATTATTTATTGATAGAGGAAAACTTTCTAAAATGCCCTTAAATCTCATTATACCAAAGAAACATTTCGCTAAGTTGGGTATTGATTGTATTTTTGATATTCATCCTCCTTATTCAACTGGTTATAAGTATATTTTGCTAGTTATAAATAATTTTATGAAATGGTCTAAGGCAAAAAATTTGAAATGTTCAAGTATAAATGAAGTCATTTCTTTTTTTCAAAATTATATTTTATCTATATTTGATGTGCCCTATGAAATAATTTATGATAATGATCCTTAAGATCATTTCAAATGATTATTTATAATTCTTATGATATTATTCAATTATTTCTAGTCATTCTTTGAAGTATTATTCTCAAGGGAATTGAAAAGCTAAGTCTACTAACAAAAATATGATTTTAATAATGAAAAATAATGTATATGTTAATAAGAGAAATTATAATTTGAATATCTTTGAATCACCATGGAATAATCATACAATGGTGAAAACTAGAAGAGTCCACTCTTAATTTATATTATCTTATGGATATGAAGTTACTTTGACAAAATAAATCCAAATCTCTTTCAAAGGAATCACTTTTCAATAATTAATTGTGGATACTAATGTTGTTGAGAAAATATTTAATGATGATATAGCCCTTGATGAGAATAAAGCCACTACTTTGTATAAATTAGAAAAGGCTGAAGGAAAGTTATATTAATTCTTTGATTAAAAAGTTTTAAAAAAGAGAGTTAAGGTTGGTGATATAGTATTATATTGAGGTAAAGAACATAAAGAGCTAGGAAAGAATCATAAATTTGATTCACTTTGGCTTGGTCCCTATAAAATACCTACTATTTTTATGAACAATACTTTTCACCTATAAGATGTTGATGGTAATTGGTTGCATCATTTAATCCATGGTCATCATTTGAAACTCTTTTTTGTCAGGATCTTGCTCCACCAAAGGAGCACAATATGATTACCAAATCAAGCAACTTAATATGCGAAAATAAGCCAGATTCATCAAGTAACTAGAATTCAGAATAACACAAAATATGAGAGACAATACACAACTTGTATTAATAACTCTTACAGAAAAGAATACAATAAAGAAGATGCCACTTCTTCTCCACCACCTCTTCAGAGGTTTCCCACACCTCAAGTGAACAGTAATTCTCTCCTCAAAGCTCTCCCTCTCAGGTCCCAACACACAACTCAAACACAGAGTTGGTGTTCACCTCCAGTGCTCCACGCACACCACAAGTGCTACACGCACTCCACAAGTACTCAAGGTACTTCAAGTAGATCTCCCATGAACCTGCAACAACCTGCAATTCAACAGACCATACTTATGGAAGAACTGCCTTGCCTTCCTCTTAGCTCTCCATGTACTCCACGTACATCAAAATGAGTACACACCGTACTCCAAGTAGATCCTGCCTGATTATGCTCCCTGTTGTGTTGCTGTCCTATCTGATCTCCAACCTACAGATCAATACTAGTTCTGCACACCTGTGAACCTTGACCTTGCACACACACACACCTGCAGATCAATGATCTTACTTACCATGCAGATCTCCTATAAAGGCCATGCTCACCTGATGACCAAGATCATACATACCTGAAGAATCCAGCTGACTCTCCAATCCAGCACCCACCTTGGTACTACTGAGGAACTAGGAGGAACACCCTTGCTCACCTCACACACAAAAGGAGCTAACTTTGCTCAACTCAAACAAGAACAACTTTACAATACAACCATGAGTCTATTGTATAGATCTCATCCAAATAATAATTAGACATCTAATTACAATAATTAGATCTGAAGCTCTCAGTCTATAATTGGCACTAAGCATGCAAACACTTGGTTCGTTAGCTGACTGCCCGTAATAAACTCGTAGTCGAACCACACAGGCGACCAACGCCGGTCCCTGTCCGCCTGGGGGTCGCCGACGTCGGCCGATATCTGACTGACGTCAGTTTCTTCCTATCTGCTATCTGCCGACGTCGGTTGGCCTGACCGACGCCGGTGTCTGTGACACTCCAGCAACTCCTCCAATGGCCTTCTCCATGTCTGCATCAGTGAAGCTTTTAGCTCCACAACTTAACAATCTCCCACTTGGAGATAAACAACTGCACTATACCTATACCTGTACTTCATCTAATCTATTTCTTGGTTTGTATCCCTCTTCAAGCTCCCACTTGAAGCCTAACCACCACACATCCCATGGTGCACCTCTTGTCATTCGAGCACCCTACCACATCCGAACCTACAAACACATGTAGTGAAGTCCTGACCTTGCATGTATACCTGCTACTAGTCCCTCTTAAATCCCTGAGAACCCACTTCCCCGAATTGGCTCCTAACTCTTTGACAGCTCCCACTGCATGGGAATACTCAGGTCTATACCAGACCTCATGTGATTTCGGACACTGTACCTGTCCAACCCTTAGTGTGCTTTGGATCTACATCCTGAACCTCACCAACACCTGATTCACATCAGCTCCCACTGGAGACAAAATCAACATGTGATCTCCATGCCTCCCATGTCAAAGAATTTCACTGCTCCAAACTCCTCCTGACATGCCACTGAACTAATCTTACCCTTAGCTCAGCACAACCCTATATGTACAAACCCTGCTAGCAAATATACCATCCACATATAGCAACAGAATGATGTCATGACTCATCATCCACCTGGTAAGATAGACCACAGTAGTTACCCTGACATTGACTGAAGCCATGCTCTGTCCTCCACCTGTCAAAACCTGTACCACTATCCTGCAGCTTCCTCAAGACCATATTCCTGGTCTTCTATCTCATGTATCCGTTCACTCTATTCTTCAACTAAGGAATCCATTCATCTCTGTGCTTTCGCACCGGCTGGCAACCCTACCAAAACTCCTGTTTGGTTCTACATCATATCCCTGCCATGCTCCTGCCTGTTTCCTGGATCCTTCCTGCTCTATAATCAGCAACAAGTATAAAGAAGAGGAACAATGAATTTGAGGGCTTACTTACATCTTCAATCCTCCGTATGGGTGTTTGAGACTCCTTGATAACATGCTGTCCACCCAAAATCTGTTACAGTGACCGACCTCAGTCACTCCACAGTTTGCATCTGATCGACATCGATTCCCATGCATCTGTCCCTGACTACCAACCTACTAACATCAGTGTCCCTATTGCCGACATCAGTCCTTCTGACCGATGCCAGTCTTACCTACTGTTGACATCGGTTCTCCTGACCGACGTCAGTCTTACCCTGCCCGACATCACCGGCTCTAGTCTACACATGACCGACATTGGCACCTGTCTGTTCGATGCCGGTTCTTTCTGATCAACACTGGTATCTGTGTTCGCCTGTGAGTGATGACTTTTTACCTGAAAGCTCTTTTGAATCAATCTCCATGTCCAAACTGCTCTGCTCAGAAGTATCCAGCACCATCCACTGGTTTCTGTTTGCCATCTCCTCCAAGAACACCAAGGCTTTCCAGTTCTTAAGCCTATCAAATATATCTGTCTTCCACTTAAGAACATGCATCTCCTTCTTACTCATGTGACCAAGCCTACAAAGCCATGTCTCCACAACAGAAGAAGAATCAGTAATATAAACAAGTAGATAAAGAGTACCTATTTTCTTACCACCAGCGAATTCAAGTGCATCCGCTGTGAGAGTTCTTGTGCATCTCTCATCACCCAATCTTTCTGAAGAAATTAGCCATATCTCCAAACCTGGGACCTGCATGACCTTCATCAACACCTGTGTGTTGGCTGCTTGCAATTTCAGCTTCACTTCCCCTTTGCCAATTCTTTGGCAAGGTTTACCAGCTCCTCTACCTGGGGCTGCATGGAAAGAGGCAACCGAATCTTTTATCCAAGATTAAACTTTATCCAAGAAACCTCTTAGAGAATCTTGTGTAACATCACCTGCAACATCTGCTTCTTCAGTTTCTTCATGCTGATCTTCCACAAACCAACAATATTCTTTTACCTGCTCTTTCTTTCCATGGGACCTTAAGTGACCATCTGTGCTTTTCAACTCCTCCATTCTTAGCTTACTTTCATCTGTCATTGCTCTGCTCCCACTCAATCAAAAACCCCTGAGAGTGCCTTGTAACCAAACACAAGACCTGCTTCTTGCAACCTTAGCTCTGATACCACTTGTCAGGATCTTGCTCCACCAAAGGAGCACAATATGATTACCAAATCAAGCAACTTAATATGCGGAAATAAACTAGATTCATCAAGTAACTAAAATTCAAAATAACACAGAATATGAGAGATAATACACAACTTGTATTAATAACTCTTACAGAAAAGAATACAATAAAGAAGATGCCACTTCTTCTCCACCACCTCTTCAGAGGTTTCCCACACCTCAAGTGAATAGTAATTCTCTCTTCAAAGCTCTTCCTCTCAGGTCCCAACACACAACTCAAACACAGAGTTGGTGTTCACCTCCAGTGCTCCACACACACCACAAGTGCTACACGCACTCCACAAGTACTCAAGGTACTTCAAGTAGATCTCCCATGAACCTACAACAACCTGCAATTCAACAGACCATACTTATGGAAGGAATTGCCTTGCCTTCCTCTTAGCTCTCCATGTACTCCACGTACATCAAAATGAGTACACACCATACTCCAAGTAGATCCTGCCTGATTTTGTGCCCTATTGTGTTGTTGTCCTATCTGATCTCCAACCTATAGATCAATACTGGTTCTGCACACCTGTGAACCTTGACCTTGCACACACACACACACACCTACAGATCAACGATCTTACTTACCATGCAGATCTCCTATAAAGGCCATGCTCACCTGATGACTAAGATCATACATAACTGAAGAATCCAGCTGACTCTCCAATCTAGCACCCACCTTGGTACTGCTGAGGAACTAGGAGGAACACCCTTGCTCACCTCACACACAGAAGGAGCTAACTTTGCTCAACTCAAATAAGAACAACTTTACAATACAACCATGAGTCTATTGTATAGATCTCATCCAAACAATAATTAGACATCTAATTACAATAATTAGATCCATAGCTCTCAGTTTATAATTGGCACTAAGAATGCAAACACTTGGTTCGTTAGCTGACTGCCCGTAATAAACTTGCAGTTGAACCACACAAGCGACTGACGTCGATCCCTGTCCGCTTGGGGGTCACCGACGTCGGCTGATATCTGACCGACGTCAGTTTCTTCCTGTCTGCTATCTGTCGACGTCAGTTGGCCTGATCGATGCCGGTGTCTGTGACACTCCAGCAACTCCTCCAATGGCCTTCTCCATGTCTGCATCAGTGAAGCTTTTAGCTCCACAACTTAACATTTTTTAGTTAGCTTGTGCTTTATTATTTGTTGTTCCATTTTTGTCATGCTTTTATTTTTGTGTTTTTATTCTTTTAGTTTTGATTTCCATTTTTCAAGTTTGTGAATTTTCATCATTACAAAGGTAAAGATATGGAAGATCTATTTTATCACTATAATTATTTCATTGTTAAGGTATTATCACTTGATTATTTTTGGATAAATCTTTATGATGATAAGTATTGAATATTAATGTGTTATGAGTGTTACTAATTTTTAAAATTTCTATTAAAGGATATGTAGTAGTTATTCATCTAGCTTGAATTTTTCTAATATAATTTTTATTATTTTTCTTGTCACACTAGTCAAAAAAATTATTCTTAAATAATTTATCCTTTTAAAGGGGTTCACATATAGCTATTGGAGAAATGATTTAACTTAAATCAAACTCTCAATTCGATTTAATTTTTAAATTGTTTTCAACCCAAATCCACAAGTGAATATGGATAGCAATTTTGCTAGTGTCATGCCAATTTTTAGAACCCTCTTATTTTTCTAAAAGTCAAGACATGTTTAGTCTTGCCATATGATAATGTTTGTCATGAAATTTAAATTTTTTTTTGGGGGCCAAATTATTTTTCATTCATTTGAATTATTGTTTTTCTATGTGTATTTTGAATATTATATATTGCTACTTTGAATGATGTTTATTATTAGTAACATTAATTAAGATGATTATATAGCATGAGTGGGATCATTTATGTAAATAACATGTTTAAAAATTAATATGAGACTTATATTTTATAATTTAATAGTGTAATCTTGGATTTTTGTATTTTGAATTTGACCATTCAATGGAAAACTATCATTTATGAGATTGTACAAATTATGATGAATGGATATTTTTTATGTGATGTCATAGATAAAATAACTATTTAGAATGGTTTGAATTCATACAATGGTGGTGGCATCCACTTTGGATTATATACATGAAATTATTTACTTGGATTAATGGGCTCAAGGATAAAATTAGGCAAGAACTTGATATGGTGACATGATAGGTTAACAGTGAGTTAATTTTGGCCCTTACCTTGAAACTGGGTTTTGGTGGATAATTTGGATTGGTCCTAAGCCATTCACTAAGCATGGATATCTAGTCATTATTTTGGTGAATCTTGGTTTATTTAGTAGTAGATAGTTGAAACCAATAATATTTTGACATGTCCTATAAAGACATTAAATAGATGGTTATATCAACCTTATTAGAATAAAAATATTGATTTTAATTTTGATGAAAACTATTTTTCAAGCTCAAGTGTATAAATAAATCCTTTCAAGGAATATATTATCTTAGAGAGACACCAAAGGTGTAGAATTTGGTTTTAGTGGTATGTAAGGTATGGAGTTTCACCTTTATTATTGAAATATTATTTCTACTCCATTATTGAGCTTAATAAATAAAATTTTTCATGGTGTGATATATTACATTATGAAGAATTAAAGGTCATTGCAATGCATTTATTTTTGAAATAATTTTGTTTTTAGTTCATGCATGAGTATTTGAAAATAATTTCTATTACATGCCAATTCATGGAAATTTCTAACTGGTATTGAGTTGGTGTTTGTTATAATTATCTCATATATTTTAATCAACTTGTATATGTTGAGAAGTGTTTCCATTGATGTTATTTAATGTCAAGGTTGATTTCATTGATGTCAAGGTGCACCTAGTAAATATGCATGGTGAGTGATTTGTGAGGTATGAGATTATGTACCTAATGTGATAAGGAAACCATGTGACAAGAGATAATTTAAAGGCAACCTATTATCTATATGTTGAGAGAGAATTTAAATTAAACCAAAGGATTATTTTTAGGTTTATGTCAAGGTTCAAGCCAATGTAAGCAAGTTTGTGTTTGGTCCTTGAATACAAGGTGTCTTGAGAAACTTAGTCATATCAACCTTAGTCATATCATGAGCATGTACATGATGAGCATTAAGAGGTATGTAAAAAAGTATGACATTATTTGAGGAGAATTTAAGGCATATTATAAAGGTTTATAAGAATAAAAGAGTGTTTCAAAGATCATTTTTCAAGGTCCAAATGCTTGATAAGGCTAGTCATAACACTAGTCATAATTTGTAGAGACCTAATGAGAAGGTTTGAGATTATTGGTCTAGTGAGATGGATGAAAATAAGAACAAGAGTATATATGACATTGTTTGATCATGAATATGTGGCATTGGGTCACTCATGAGTGTCTCAAAGTGAGCCTATATGGGTAATACCTATATACCTAATATGTAACTAGTCTATTTCTAAACCCTACCTAACCTAATAAGGTATCATGAGGTATTATCAAGGCATATGAAGAATGTTTGGTAGTGTTTGAGCATGGTAAGAATTTGTATGACATGCATTATGTGTTGAAATATTTTATAGTTTCTATAAGGATAGTTTCAAGGCCTAATGTGACTTACAAGTCAAAGGCCTAGAGAGCAAAGAGAGAGAGATGGTGGATAGATGGGGTATCATGATTAGTTTCCAAGGAAAGTATGAGTATGTGAGCATTGATATAGGTTCTTAACATTTTTTAAAGTGTTTTTACCAAGGTTTAGGGAAAAATTTGAAGGTTAATGCAAGAAAAAGTGTTTCAAGGTCTCTTAAGTACACAAAATGAAGGGTTCTCAACCTCAGAAAGATTTTCAAGTATTCATTGGCACATGTAACCTATACATGAGAACCTGATACATTCATGGTAGATGGGTAAGGGTAATAGATAAAATTTATAACTATTGGTTTTTTGAATGAGGGGCTAAGTTTTATGAAAAATTGTTAACACAAAAAATAGTGTTAACCCTCTCTAAAACCCTAATAATGACTCAATGAGAAACATCTTATTTAAAATAGCCTAGAATGGATTGACATGACTATTTAAGTAATTTTATTTTGTATTAAACTGATCCAAAACTCAGAATTTTTGGTTGAAATATAATTCAAAAAATAATAAAAACACAATTGTAATAATTCTATCTCTGAGAAGAGATGTTTTATTGATCAAATTTGCAAACCCAAACATATACCTATCTCTGAGAAGAGATGTGTAATTTCCATTTTGCATTAAATATTAATTTATAAATTTTTTTAAGGTATGATTAAGATGTGTAAGGTCACAAATATTGAGGGAGATTAAGTGGTTTGACTTCCATTATTTACAGCTATACAGAATTTGAGGAATTACTATTTTTAGAAACTTACTATTTTTAGACTGCACTACTAAAATTGAAATTTGGGGAAATACCATTTATTTTTTTTGGTAAAACCCACTTATAAGATATCATGCCATCTCATGATGTTCCCCTCATTCTTATATTTCCAACGGTTCAAATGGGGAGTCAAACGGAGCTACAGTACAAAAGTTATGGCTCCCAGAAGTTCTACCACCAATTGGGGTAGAACCGTCACCTAAATTATCACCTAAAATATTACTTAGATCATAAAATATATTAGTAAATTCCATGTGTGATTTTTTTTCATGTGAGTGGACCTTATAGGAAAGGCCTTGTTTCTTAGAGATTTGTTGTAGCAATTAGAGTTGACCAAGTCAAAGTTTTTAAATTAATGGAGGTTAACTATTGAAAATTGTATTTAATTTTCATGGTTTTTTTTGAGAAATTTATATCCATAATGTGAGATAAATCATTCATACAATTTGACCTATCACTAAAAGTTCTAATGGTGCAAATAGTGAGAAAACTAGGTAGAAGTGAGAAGGTGATAGGGATGTGTTATCATGGATTAGGGATGAATCCAAGTGAATGGATAATTTTTTAAATACTTTTAATTCATGTTAATATTGGATAGATGTTTTGGAGGTGAATTTTAATGATGATAATTTTGCTCATTAGTTAACCTATCTAGTGCAGATGAGACAATGAAGGTGCAAGTTCATGAGATTGGTCTGCAAGACCAATATTACTATTTTACCTTGTTATATTTATATATAATAATGGTATAATGATATCATAATATCATACACATTTATAAATAGTACCTTGAAATTATTATACAAAATTTTTAAGTCAAAATCACCATGACTGCTCTTTAAGGCAAAATGGCAATTCTTTGCAAGTATAACAATGATGAGTTTGAGACTCCATGCCATGATTTGATGAATCTAATGAACATGATGATTTTTTATTGAAATATAATAACATATTAATTATTTTAATAATATTTTATGTCATATTAATAGGTTATAACATTGAATCCAAAATGACTTGTCTGATTGAGTAAGGTTTGTGAGATAGAAGGTCAATAGATTGATCTATAAGACCAATAGTTGCCATTAGTTTTTGTGATATTTTTTATAAGAATTTATATGATTACATTTTAATATAATTTTAATTATTTTTAAGACCTTTATTATGTTATTTTAGGTGTTATAATTTTAATTTTTCATGACTGTGTTTTGAGACTAGTTGGTAGTTCTAAGTGAACTATTTGTAGAGAAGGGTTTGAGTACTTTTGCCTTGAGTTGTGAAGTAAGAAAAATATGGTTATTAACATAAGTTAATTTATATTATGTATGTTTTTTTTTTTTTTCATTTTTTATTGAAAAAATTGTGTTTGTTATTTAGTTTTCCAAGATAGACTTACTAGGTATGCAGAAGCCTAATATGAACATTTCTAGTGGTTTGAGATAAAAGGAGTTATGAAGATAATATTAGATTAATAAGGGTATATTCATGTGTAATATTATATTTTTATATTTATTTAAGTTTTTAATGTGATCTAGGAAGATAAAAGGGTATTGTGTGCTAAGTAGGCCTAATGGGATTAGGTCTCTAGGAGACCTAAAGGAGAGATAAGGCCTAATTGAATTAATTAAGACCTAAATGAACCAAAATAATGTTTTATACATGTATATTATATTTATTAATATAAATTACATGGATTAAATAAGAGGATAAATTTTTTTGGCCAACCAAGAAGGAAATGAACAAAAAAGACTTGTATAAATACTAGACAATTTTGGGCCTGTTAATGTGTGGTGAGAGTAAGTGAATAGAATAACATATTTAAGAGTATAATAAGGAATTTTATACCATCATAGTAGTGTATATGATATAAAATTAATGTTTTATAGAGGTTATAAAAAATTAAGGTAATATGACCTAATCAAGTCAAGAAGATGACTAGTTGAGTGAAGAAGCCTAGAACGCATTTTAAGAGGGTTTGAAGAGAGAGAAGAACTAAAGAAAGAGATAATCATATGTTGTATCATAAAAAAAGTTTTTTTAATGTTATAAATGGTTTTTTGTGCTTGAATTGGTGTTAATTCATCTAGGGGGTTGGTTCCTCCTTGCAAGTGGGTGCTTGTTAAAGCCTAGCTAAGTTGGTGCTTACTAGTTGGGGTTGGTGCTTCATGTGAAGTTGGTGATTTACTAAAGTTGGTGATTTTATTATAATAATATATTAAATTCGAATATATCAATGTTTTTTCATCCCCTTGAGGGTTTACCATGTATAGGTCATGTCATCTTATTATCTTGAGCTTCAAAATATGTGGATAGTCATTTGTGCTTGCTAGACCTATGTGCTTGATTGAATAATTCATATTTGCTTAAGTGAAATTGATAAATAAGTTTTTAATACTTAATACATTTTATTATAACATTTGGTATTAGAGCCTAGTCCTTTGAAGTAGGTCTAAAATCCTAAAGGAGGTCCTAGAAACAAGGATGTCTAGTCAGCAAGCTCAAGGTAGATTCTCTACTAGTAATTCTCTATTGTTAAATAAATCTAAATGTTCCTTTTCAAATGTTAAGATGAATATATATTTGATGTATCAAGGACATGATATTTTTTATTTAGTTGTGGATGGTTATATCACTCTTCCTATTCCACCAACTAATGTAATAGGTAAGAAGGCTAGTGAAAATAACTCCAAGGAAATGAATGCCATTTTCTATGTCCTATTAGAGGAAGAGATTATGAAGGTAATTTACTATGTATCATCAAAAGATATATGGGACAAATTAAAGACCATATATGAGGGAGATACCAAGGTGAAGATGGCCAAGTTATAGACCCATATAAGAGAATTTGAAAGTTTGAAGATGAAATAATTGCATCTTACCTATTGAAGGTTGATAAAGTTATCAAAGTCATTAGAGGATTAGGAGAAGAGGTGAAAGAATCTATAGTTTTTCAAAAAAAATTGAGATCGCTAACTCCTAAGTTTGAATCTAAGGTGTCTATAGTAGAAGAGATGTAAGATTTGGACAAGCTAGAGATGGATGAGCTTCATGGAATTTTGATTGCCTATGAGATGAGAACTAATAATGGAAGACCTCCTAAGAAGGAAGAAACTTTCAAATTTGATAAAAATTCAAAATTCAAGAAGGTTAAGGATGAGGAATGCTCATATTTTGATGATGATCAAATAATAGCCATGTTTGCAAGGAAGCTAAGGTTTGGATTTGGTAAGTACAAAGGTTAGTTTCCCTTTAAATGTTTAAACTATAGCAAGATTGGTCACTTTTCATCCAAGTGTCCTAACAAGGATAAATTTGAGCATGATGAATAACATGATGAACATCATGGAGATAAGAAGAAGACCTATAATCTTGATAAAAATAAGATGGATTTTAGGAAGTATGAAGTTAGGAAAAAAACTTTCAAAAACAAAAGAATTTTATATACTAAAGAAGATAACTCTTCTGATGTAAGTGATTCAAGTGCATCTAAGAGTGATGATGGTAGTAATGACCCTAAACATGACAATAATAAAACCTTATTTATGGCCATATAATTAAATAATGAGGGCTACTTAAATGAGGAAGGCATTATGGTTGATTTAGAATTAGATTAAGAACTTGAAGTGAACCTTGAGGTAGAGTTGGTAAGTGCCCTAGAGGATTTGAAGTTCTAAAGGAGAAAAAATAACAAACTAAGATCATTAGTTAAGGACTATATGGATCAAATCAACTTGTTTGAGGAAAGGATGAGTAACACTTCCAAGGAGTATGATGAGAACATCAATCAAGTTGAGGAATAGATGGAGGTACTTAATGCAAGCCTAAAATCTAAAGAGGAAGAATGCATCAGGTATAAACTAAAGTAGAATACCTAAAAGATAAGTTGGATCAAGAATATATCAAGGTGAATAACTTTATGAAGTTTGAAAAGAGTAATAAGACTCTAGATGATATCTTGAGTAGTCAAAAGCCTACTAGTGATAAAATATGTCTTAGTTTTAAACAAGACAAAAAGGTGGTAGCTCAAATCAAATAAAAAGCTATTAAAGACAATAAGGTCAATATGAAAATACATATAAAACAACCTAATGTTATAAGGTATGATATTTCATTCAAAGGTTACTATTTTGTAAGTAGTCAGTTTGGTCATAGAGAAAGAGAGTGTAGAAGACCCTCTAAGAATGAGTACTCATGGGACTATGGAAGGAGTCACATTTCACATCAGTCAAGAGGTATGTATAAGATGGTTTGGTACATTTATAATAAGGTAGGACACATTGAAAAATTATATCCTAAAAAAGTTATAATGTCATCAAGTCAAAACAAGAGGTTTGAAGCTCCTAAGTGCAAGAAAGAAGGCAAAAAAATGTATGGAAACCAAAGATAGTAAAGGTGAGTCACAATCAGTTTACAATCTCTAGTGGAATATTTGATGTGATATAAAATAATTCACGTGAAATAATGTATTTTTTCAACTCATATTGATGGTCAAATAGATGATGAAGAGATCAAGCCTATAAGGATATTGATGGTCAAATAGATGATGAAGAGATCAAGCCTAAAAGGATATTGATGGACATTCAGTCTTGTGAGAGCATGTAGATCTAGGAATATCCTAAAATGGTGTTGTTTTAGTGACCTATGAAAAGGGGTGAATTCATTAGGATTAATGAAGACATGTTTTAGGTAACAGAAGCAAGGTGGATGCCTGGTTTGAGGGGTAGCTATTTAGGTTTGTGACTGAGTTTGGTCTAAATTGAGAAGTGGTCTTAAAATTTGAGTTCATTTGAAGGAAGTATGCATGGAGTAATGGGGAGAATGTTTCCTTAATGATTCATATTCTATATTTCATTTTTTTTTTTAAAAGGTGTGTTTCCAAATGTATATTGTAGATATACCTTTATCATTAATGTCAAAGTGGAAGAAAGTTCAAGAAGGAAGGTGAGAGTGATTAGTATAAAGAATGTTTTTACATCAATGAAAAAAATGGAGTTTAATAATAGGTTTTCTCATTTATGTAATTTTATGTCAAGGTTGATTTCATTAATGTCAAGGTACACCTAGTTAAGATGCATAATGAGTGATTTATGATGTACGAGCTTGTGTACTTGATGTGATAAGGAAACAATGTGACAAGATAAAATTTAAAGGAAACCTACTATATATATGTTCAAAGAGAATTTGAAGGAAACCTAATGACTCTTCAGAGGTTGATGTCAAGGTTCAGGCCAAGGAAATCATGTTTGCATACTAGTCCTTAAATATAAGGTGTCTTAAGAAGCTTATTCATATCAAGCTTAGTCATATAATGAGCATGTGCATGATGATCATGCAGAGGTATGCAGAGAAGTATGAAATTATTTTAGGATAATGTAAGTCATGTGATGAAGGTGTAGAAGCATCAAATAATGTTTCAAATATCATTTTTCAAGCTCCAAATGCTTGAGAATCCTAGTTATGGCACTTGTCATAACTTGTAGAGACCTAGTGAGAAGGTTTGAGCTTGGTGGTCTAGTGAGATAGATGAATAGAGGCATAATAGGATGTATGATGTTTTTTTAAAAATGAATATGAGGCTTTTGATCACTCATAAGTTTCTTAGAGTGATCCTACATGGGTAAGACCTATAGATCTAGCATGTAACTAGACTAATTCTAGACATTTCTTGACCTAATGAGGTGTCATGAGGTATTATCAAGTCATATGAAGAATGTATGTTAGTGGTTGAGAATGGTAAAATGTTTTATGACATGTATATTATGTTTTTATATCTTGGCTAGTGGCTAGACTATCAGTTTCAAGGCTTAATGTGACTTGTCAGTCAAAGGCCTAAAGAGTAAAGAGAGAGATGGTGGCATGATGGGGTATCATGATCAGTTTTTAAGGCAAGTATGAGTATGTGAGCATTAAAATATGTATTTAATGTTTTTTTAATTATGTTTAAAATTTTTTAGGTCAAAATTGGAAGGTTAAGGCAATAAAAAGTGTTTCAAGATCTCTTGATTGCATATAATGAAGGGTTCTCAACCTGATAAGGAATTTTAAGTGTTCATTGGTGTGTGTAACCTCTACATGAGAACCTAATATATTCATGGTAGATGGATAAAGGTACTATATAAAATTTAAAATATATATTTTTAGAATGATGAACTAAGCTTTATGAATAATTATTAACACCATAAATAATGTTAACCCTCTCTAAAACCCTAACAATGACCCAATGAGAAGATCTTGTTCAAAATAGCCCATAATGGATTGGAATAGATAGATAAGTAATTTTAGGTTTTATTAAATTATACCATTCACCTCTAGATGTGATTTTTTTGTTAGGTGAGTGAGTAGACCCTACATTAAAAGCCTTATTTCTCAAAGATTTACTATAACAGTTAGAGTTAACCAAGTCAAAGTTTAAAAATATATGGAGGTTAAATATTGAGACTTATATTTAATGTTAATGGTGTATTATGAGTAGGTTATATCCATTAGGTGAGATAAACTAGTCATACAAGTTGACCTATCACTAAAAGGCCTAATGGTGCAAATAATGAGAAAACTACAGAGAAGTGAGAAGGTGATTAAGGATATGTTATCATGGATTAGGGATGAATCCAAGTGAATGGATAAGTTTTTAAATAAATTTAATATAGTTTAATTTTGGATATATGTTTTTTTATGTCATTGGATATGATGAAAATGTTGCTTATAAGTTAACCTGTCTAGTGCAGGTGAGACAGTGAAGGTAAAAGTTTATAATATTAGTCTACAAGACTAATATTAATATTTTCACATGTTATTTATATATATAATAATGTTATAATTATCTCATAAGATAATAAAAATGTATCAATAATATCTATATATGATCATATAGGTGTTGTAAGTCAAAATCACCATGATTGGTCTTTAAGGCAAATTAGTAGTTCTTAGCAAGCAAGTAACAATGATGAGTTTGAGACTCCATTACCTTGATTTGATGAAATTAATGCACATGATGTTTTTTTTATAACTTTTATTACCTATCCACCATTTTCATAAGATTGGAAGTCAGTGTAATAGGTTGGAACATTGAAGCCAAATTTTTCTATGAGAGAAAAGGTTAATAGATTAGTCTGCAAGACCAATAATTGCCATTAGTGCTTGTGATATTTTTGATGAAGGTTTATTTGAGGATTTTTTAAGATAATTTTAATGATTTGGAAGACCTTGAGTATTTTATTTCATGTGTCATAAATTTGATTTGCCATGACTGTGTTTTAAGACTAGTTGGCAATTTTGAGTGTGTTATTTGCAGAGAGGGGTTTGAGTACTTTTTCCCTAAGTTGTGAAGTATAAAGAATATGGTGATGACCCTAAGGTAATTTATATTTTTTATGTATTATTTTTTTCATGGTTTATTTATAAATTTTTATTTATTCTTTATTTTTTCAAGACAAACTTTCTAGGTATACATATGCCTAATATGAATAGTATTAATGATGTGCTCCAAGTAGTGGTTTGAGCTAAAAGGAATTATAAATATAAGATGATATTATTAAGGGTATATTTAGGTGTAATATGATAAATTAATAATATTTTAAGTGTTTTAATGTGCTAAGTAGACCTAATGGGATTAGGTCTGCATGAGACCTAAAGGAGAGATAAGGCCTAATTGAAGTAGGTCAGACCTAAAGGGTGTTGGTAATATGATTGTCATTGATGCCAAAATGGGATATATTTATGTCATTTATTTCAAATTTATTAGGTAGGATTGATGGAGAGAAGAGCATGTTTCATTGTGCAAAGTTGTCATGTTTTTATAGTGACCATTTATGGATGTTTAAAGTCAAATATATAGAACATCTATTATGGGTTTTTCATGTACATTGTATAAATATGGTATACAAGTTTAAAGGATAAGGAATGAATTTATAATTGATTTATCTTTACTCTCAAACAAAATATGGTTTCTCAATTAAACCTTAAGGGTTTATGTCATGACATTAATAGGCATTTTTTATTTTGATGTTGACTGGATATAACCTAGACCCAGTTGCTTAAGTTATAAATTAAGCCTTTGTTATCATTAAAAAACTAACCCTCAACATTATAATTACCAACTTGAGAAGTTATCAAAGGACTTAATATATATTAAGTCTTAGACTTTATATTATATCCCAACTTGATCAATGAACCGTGCTTCATCATACGTAGATGATCCAATGAAGTGAAGCAAAGTCAAATTATCAGAGGCTCATATGATAAAATGTGCTAGTGAAAAGTGTCATATTCATATAGTTTTTCAAATAGAGGCCCAATGAGTTTGATCTTGTTAGAGTTATTGATGAAACTAGTTGGAAGATCGATAGTTAGTGCTTAATCAAACATTGGATATCTAATGGAGCATGATAAAGTCAGTGTCAAAGGTCTCTCTAAGTGAATGTGATAATCCCAAGTGTCACAAGCACATGAGTCTATTATATAGATAACCAATGAGAATGATCTTATCAAAGATAAATATCAAGCTTGTTATAAGATTTGATGGTGCATAGGTGATTGTGTAAAGGAGATCCAACAAAGTGAATGGACTCAAATGATATAAAATGCTCAAGGTTTTTTAACATAGTGAAAAGTTAAATACCAAGAAAGTATGAGAAGATAAATGGAATGAAAGTGATCCGAAGATGTAGGAAGTAGAGAGATGAGGTCAAAGTGTTGAATTTTAACAATTGAGTCAAAGTAAAGTTTGTTCAAGTTTAAAGATCTAACAACATGTGAGAGATAGGATCTGGAGATCAATGGACATGTTTTAAAGAGTGGAACATTAAAGTTTAGTAGTGTCTAGGGATATGATGGAGCAAGAGAGTTTGTATATGGAATAAATAAAGATATCAAAGGATAGTATTTAAAGTGTTTAAATTCCAATGGTCAAGTGGAAAAACATGCAATAACACATGAGTAAGCCATGAATCATGACACAACCAATGATACTAATCGATCTAACTGATCAAATATACATTAAATATCTTGTAAATTTAAAATTGAGTCTAAAAGATGCTATAAATAGTAAAAATACTTGTAATTACATTATGATACATGAAATTGAGATGCAAGAACTAATAGTTCAAGTTATAATGAACTAGAGTCCAAAATTGGCATGATGTGTTACAGTCTAAGTATGAACATAGACAATAAGAAAACCATAGATCATTTTATTATATATATGATATATAGGACAAGGGAAATTAGCTAACATAATTGATTTTTCTATTGATCCAAATTGAATATAGATAGAGGTAGAGAGCAAAAGCTAATGAGGTGTGTCAAATACAAAATAATAAAGACATAGAACTAGAGGGGGTAGAGAAGAGTAGAGTGTTTGGTGAAGATAATGATGTGTGTTAAATAGAGGCATATCTAGACATATAAATAGTGGAATAAATGGGAGCAAAGATGAAGAAAGGCACAAAGAGATATGTAGAGTATGATTAATTACAGATTGGACCTATAACAAAGAATAGAGTTGGATTCATTTATGAATCTATTTTATATAATAGATTTGTAGCTCTATAGATTTGATAGGTTGGTACCATCAAATTAGCTGAGTTAGTGCTTAGTTAGGGGATTGGTGTCTCATTAGGAATGATGTCCTTAAATATAACTAGTGAGGTTTTACCAGTGAGACTTGTAGCCAATGAGGCTTGTAACCAATGAGGTTTTTCCAAGTAAGGTGTTGAATTTGAGGTTAGATTAGAACAATAGATTCTAGCAGCTATTCTCACCATTGTTTTTCCATGTATAAATATGGTTTCATGTGTATTTGGGTGTGTATGCAATCTTTGAATTTATCTTTTAATCTACATATGATTTTAAATTTGATTTAAAAATATTAAAGGACTAGTTCTATTTGATCTACTAATTCACCCTCCCTCTTAGTAGATAGTTGTGTTCCAATAATTGGTATCAGAGCCTAGGGTTCCTTGAAAAAAGCTTAATTAGCTTAGGTAGATCTTGGAATAGTTAACACAATGACAGTTAATAAGGAGAAGTGGATCTAGAATGTGAGATCATCTGTGCTCTAGATGAGATTGACAAGCTAAGAAAAGAGAACTCAATAAAGAAGAAGCTTAGACAAAAATAAATTGAAAAGGTGTCGAAAATTCTTGAGAAATTTGATCAGATGATAATTAGCCTAAATATAAAGTTGAAGAGGCTAAAAGAATATAATATATAGTCAAAATTAAACTACAGTCTAAATTGAATGAATGTGTGAATCTTGAAGTAGAGATAGTGGCCTTGAGAAAAGAGCTTGAGAAAGCTAAATGTCAATTAGACAAAATTATGAAGTTGATAGGATGATCAAACATTCTTGTTGAATTGATCGACTCCCAAATGCTCTCAAATGAGAGATTAGGTTTTGGTTATGAGAATGGAAAATGTTACTCAGCTAGTACATCTACTAACCTATATGAAAGCTTTAAAGTAGAAGGAGAATCAGGAGAAAAGAAAGAGAAATCTATCAAAGACAAAGAAAGAGTCAAATATAGCTAATGTGAAGAAGGTTAAACCTAAAAATAATATTGAAGAAAAGAAGAAGATAAAGGTAGTTGGTGTAGATGGATACACCAAAGTGAGAGACTTAAAGAATACAAAATGAAGAAGAAATCCTCATGCTACACCAGAAAATTGTATGAATAGGTATTCTTCATATTTCTATGGGTATTGTTATAAATATAATTAGTTTGATCATAGGAATATTGATTGTAGAGTTGTATCTACAAGGAGAACAAATTCTGTAAGTATAAACTCATTTGCTCCTTTATTAGAAATAAATGTATTGTGTTATAATTTTAATAAATTTGGTCACATAGATAAACATTGTAGAACTAGTTTTATAATATTATATGTACATAATGTAAATAAAGACATGCCTCCTAGTGTGAACAAAGGTTCACAAGTTTTTGAAAAGAAGCTAAATAAGAGACCCAAGGATGTGTGGAGAGTGAAAAATCAATCCATGATTGCTCAAACTACACTCTATGCCAAGGATCAAAATTTATGGGTGATAGATAGTGGCTACTCAAAGCATATGAATGGTGATAAGAGAAATTTCACCAAATTGAGCAAATTTAAGGAATGATCTCTTAGCTTGGGAGACAAAACATCAGTAAAGATCAAAGGTAAAGGAACCTTGAACATAAATGATAAATTGCCTACACATTATGTCCTTTATTTTAAAGGATTAAAGCATAATATGTTAAGTGTCTACCAAATGCATGAAAATGGATACAAGGTCACATTTGATTTATAAGGTTTCAAGTTAAGGATATCTATAAGAATAGTTACATAAGGGAAAAGGACTGAAAGCAATATCTACAATTTTGTTGAAGTAAATGGAAATAGTTACCTCATAGGAAATATTAATGAGAGTTGGTTATGTCATAGGAGAATGGGTCACATCACTTTGATAATATAGTCAAAGTGAGATCAAATAAGTGTGTAAGACACATGCCCAAGATAACCAAACCTATAGATATTACTTGCAAGGAATGTCAATTAGGCAAGCAAACAAGGGTTAGATTTCAAACAAAGGAGCATGCAACTACAAATCCTTTATAATTAGTTCATAGTAATATGTGTTGTCCTACCAAGACAAGAGGATCAAAATGAGAGAGATACTTCATTTTATTTGTACATAACTACTCAATAATGAAATGGGTGACCTTTTTGAAGGATAAATCTCAAGCTTTTGAGAGATTTAATATCTTTAGAGCCATGGTTGAAAATGAGATTAGATTAAAAATCAAATGATTAAGATATAATAAAGATGGAGAATTCACCTTAAATGAATTCATATTTTGAGAAGAATGGGATCAAAAGGCATTACTTTGCATCAATAACTCTACAAAAAAATGGAGTTATTGAAAGAAAGAACATGACAGACAAGGAGATGGATAGAACAATGTTAAAAGAGGCCAAGTTACTTGATGGATAGTGGAGAGAAGTTGTCTAAAAAATAGTATAGATATTGGATAGAGTTCAACTAAGGTTAAATAGTGACAAAACTCCCTATAAGATATGGTATGGAAATAATTCCTTTGTTAATACTTCAAAGTGCTTGAAGGCAAATGTTACATCAGAAGAAAGGAGGATAAACTAAGAAGCTCTGAATCAAGATGTGATGAAGGAATATTTCTTGGTTATTCCACTCAAAGCAAATCCTATGTATGTTATAATAAGAGGCCATATAAGATGGTGGAGAGCATAAATGTCAAGCTTAAAGAAGGCATAAAACATGTTAAACCTGACAATAAAACTAGTAATAAAGAGTCAGATCTTGAAGAAGAATCAGATAGTGAAGAGGCTAAGAAAAAGAATGAGAAAACACCTCCAATATTTGTTCAAAAGGATCATCCTGAAGAGTGGATAATTGTTAATAAGAATGAAGGAGTTTATATAAGGAGAAGAGTTATAATGAATAAGGAGTAAGTAGGTTTTGATCTAATGTCTCAAATTAAGCCTAAGAGCTATGTTGAAGAAAACAAGGATGATAATTAGCTAAAAGCCTTGGAATAAGAACTGAACCAAATAAAAACAAACAAAACTTAGAAATTAGTTCTAAAACCCTCAAAAAAGAATGTGATAGAAATAAAATGGGTCTATAGAAACAAGCTCAACGAGATGGAGCTGTTATAAAAAATAAAGTGATATTGATGTGCAATGGATATGCACAAGTATAAGGCATAGACTTTGAGGAAATATTTGTTCTAATTGCTAGATTATAGAAGCTATAAGAATGTTTCTAGCATTCTCTATTTACAATAAGTTCAAAGTCTATCAAATGGATGTAAAGTATGCTTTCTTGAATAGGAACCTAGAAGAGGAAGGTTGTATTGAACAACTAGAAAGTTTTCAATTGTTAGATGAAGAATATAATGTGTGCAGACTGAAGAAAGTAGTATATGGTCTAAAATAGGCACCTAGAGTATGGTATTCAAGATTGGACCAATACCTAAAATAACAAGGTTTCAAAAAAGGATGTATAGACAATAATCTATATTTCAAATAAGACGGTGAGCATATGTTGACTATTTTTTTATGTAGATGACATCATCTTCAGTGGTAGTAATAAGAAATGTGCGAAGAATTTTATACATAAATGTAAAGTGAATTTGAGATGTCTATGCTAAGATAACTTTCCTTATTTCTTAGTCTACAAATAACATAATATAATGAATGGATATTCATATCCCAAGCCAAGTATGCAAAAGAGATGCTCAAGAAATTTGGAATAGAAGATAGCAAACTAGTTAGTAATCTAATGATAACTAGATGCAAGTTGAGCAAAGAGGATGAGTCCCTTGATGAAAATAAAACTATATATAGATCAATGATAGGTAGCTTGATATACCTAATTACATCAAGAATAAATATCATGCAAGTAGTGTACATGGTTTCTAGATTTTAGGATGCTCCTAAAGAGTCACATGTTAATGTAGTGAAAAAAATATTTGGATATATCAAGAGCACAATTGATTATGGCCTATGGTACCCTACAAGTGAATATTTCACTTTGACAACATATATAGATGTTGATTGGGTAGGAAGTATGGATGATAGAAGAAACACTATTGGTGGTGCATTTTAACTTGGAAATAGACTTGTTTCATGGCTAAGAAAAAAGTAAGCGTCAGTTAGTCTTTCTACAATAGAAGTAGAGTATGTAGTAGTAGTGGTATGCTACACTCAAGTATTGTGGATGAATCAATCACTCAAGGACATCAAGGTTTATTATAAATCACCTATTTCTATTCTTTGTGATAATTCAAGTGTCATAAATATAATAAAGAATCTAGTGATGAATTAAGTAACCAAGAACATATCAATCAAGTATCACTTCTTAAGAGAAAGGGTTGTAGATCAAGAGGTTACAATGAAATTTGTTCCAATCAAGGACTACATTATAGACATATTCACCAAAGCTCTTCCTAAATAACAATTTGAATATCTAATATAGTTGGGAGTAATATCTCTTACACCATATCGTTAAATCACTAGTGATAGGGCATGAGTCCAAAGGGAGTGTCATGGAAGCTTAATTAATCCTTAGAAGTTGAGAGAAAAGTCAAATCAATTATGTATCCTTCTAAAAATTACTAATGAGTTGATGGTTGTAGGTTCTTGGACAAACTCCTTTATCTAATAAAGGGGGAGAAAAATTTGGACAAACAATGAGAATGAGTCCCTTTGCCATTGATGTCAAAGTGGGAGAAAAATGGCAAATGCCTCTTTGTAAAAGTTTGGAGAAAAAGTGCAAATGCTCTCTGTAAAAGTTTAGAAAAGAAGAACAAGTGTCTAAGATGAGTTTAGGAAAATATGTCATTGCTTAAGGGGGAGCAATTTTGGTATGAATAGCTTTAGTTCATACTCATCAGAAACCAATGCAAGCAATGCAAGAGAAGGATCAAATTTTTAGAAGATTAGAAAATTAAGTTTGCATCAGAGCATTTAGTTTTCCATCAATGACAAAGGGGGAGATTATTGACAATATCATTGTCATTGATGTCAAAAGGGACACTATGGATGCCATTGATGTCAAAAAGATCAAGTAGGATTGATAAGGAGAAGAACATGTTTCATAGTTTCACTGTGCAAAGATGTTATGCTTTTATAGAGACCATTTACGGATGTTTAAAGTCAAATAGATAGAAAATTTATTATGGTTTTTTCATATACATTATATAAATATGGTTCACAAGTTTATAAAAGGAATAAGCTTATAATTGAATTATTTTTGCTCTAAGATAAAATAGGGTTTCTCAGTTAAACACTAAGGGTTTATGTCATGGTGTCAATTGACACTTTCTATTGAATAGATATTTTGCAAGATATCAAAATTACCTAGGTAGTCATGAGATTAAATCCTCTTCATTTAATGGTGAATCTCTCATATGCTTATGTTTATTTACTTTAAATTATCTATAGTTCTCAGTTATTCATAGATTATATAAATTAACCACAAGTTGTCTTATTTTTAGGGTATTACTTTAATAATAAAGTTCATGAACCATAATGAGGTGATTTTGTAGAAGTAAGTAGATGTTTCAAAAAATGTGTAAGAAAATTTTGGGAAATTAAAAATTAAACACTAGAACATGTGAGAAGAAAGAAGTTGTACTTCACAATAAGTAGTTTTATAGATCTTATTGAATCCATATAAGTAAATAAACATTCAAAAATGATAATATTTTCAAGAAATGACTAAGAAAGACTGGAATTTGTATTCAAATTTAAATATAACACAAATTTTACCATTTTAATCTCCACAAATCAACTAAATGATCTCCTGAGATGCAAAGTTCCATATAAAACAACTTCTTTCTCATTCACTTTGAACTAATTTCATACAAAATAAAAAATCCAAATATAAACACAAAGTTATAGATTGCTTGAAATCTCTTTCTTCAGTTACAATTGCTATGCCAAAATTACCATCATCCCTCAACATGTAGACCTGCACGTATATTTATATAAAAAAAGATGTAAAAATCAAATTGGAAACAACTTCTTCAAAACCCATGTATTGCACTAAAACTGGGAACTGTTGAGAGGCATCTTCCTAGAATTTCTCCTCTATGGCATGCAACAACCAATGGCATAGAAAACTTGTTGGTTTTACAATTTGAAATGAAAACAATCTCTTTGCATGGAATGTAAATCTTGCTTAAGTAATTTTATTTTACAAAATGACTTCAAGTAATGGTATTTAGCCAAGTTACTTGAGTCTTACATTTTTAAACACCTTACTTTTACAAGTAATTACTTAAATCAAAGTTATTTAGATATATTGCAATTTTTAAGAATAATAGAAGAAGTAGAAGAAAATTTTAAATCATTCTAATTCATTAACTTCACTTCTACACTTCTCTCTATATTTAATATGTTGAGACATCATGGATAGTATTATTGTATCATCTAGTTTATCAAGTGATTGTTATTTAGTCTTAAATTATAGCATTTATATTTATAACCTTATACTATGATCTTTCACATTTTCAAGACTTGGTTCAAGAATCTTGATTTCATGTTGATATTGATTAACTCCTTTATAGATTTAGTTGTGATAGGAGTTGTGGCCTTTTCCATTAATTTCTTGAACTATTGATATAATTGCTTAGATGTCCTTGGAACATTATCAGACCAAATGTTAGTAAGACCATAAAGACAATCTTCTAAATTCACCTTTTCATTGCAACATTCTTCTTCCAAAGTCTTCATTTCTTCACACATTGCCTCAAGAATACGTATGTGAAAAGATAGGAGATACTTTTCTTATTTTACTTTCTTTATAGATCCTTCAGGGATAATATTCTCTTCAATCAATTTTTTTACTTATTCCTTCTAGAATCTCTTGATGCAACTCAAAAAATCCATTATCATTTTCTATTTCCTTCCTTACTACTTTTAATTCTACCAATTTATTTATAACATCAACATGAATACCTGAAATTTTAGGAAAGAGCTTCTGGGTACTTTGATGCATCTTCTCCATGCATTTATCAAAAACATTAGATTATATCTAGTTTATTCCACCTTAGTTATTACTTGTTGGAATTTTTAATCTCCTAAATTAATAGATTAATGTGGAACCTACATGGTAAATTTGGTTGTTATTTCACATAACTAGGCATTTTGTTCCTTCAACTTGGTTTTAGCAGCCTTCTTCTCATCAAGATTCTTATAGAGATTGTCAATCAAGGTCTGGGTATCCTTATTCAATCCTTTCATGGTAACTTCTATAAGGGATATCTTTGTAATTTTTAAGTCACCTTCAATGACTTCACTTTTAATTATGCCTTGTGGTGGAACTGATACCTCTACAAACTTGTGTCCTATAGACTCAATTATCAATTTTGAATTTACCTTAGCAGATTTAGGTTTTTTCTTTTCCTATCAAGACTTTTCAATAATTACAAGTATAATTATTTAATATTTATTACTTATTTAGATTCCAATGTTTTTTGTATTTCCAACCAAGATAAGAAATCTATACTAGTGGAAGTGTCTATATGAATCACCATCTATTGTTGATTATTCCTAACCACTAGTTTTTGAGAAGGAATTCCTTGGATTTTTATCACTTTATCGATATCTTTCTCTACCTCTATCTCAACTTGTTTCTCACTTTTTACTTCTTTCTCCTTATTAACTTCCTTTTCTTTCTCTTTCACTTTCTCTATCACTACTTCTTTCTCCTTTCTTTTCTTAGATTCTTTCTCTTTTTTTTCCTCTACTACCTCCTTTTCAATTTCAACTTCTTTCATCATATGAAATTCATTCACCTTTACAACCATTACCCCTTATGTGGCTTCCTTATTAGGTTTAAATTTTACCTTTTTCTTTTCCTATAGTGCCTCCTGAGATGGGGCTACCTCTTCAACAATTACTTTTTCTAGCTCATTTTCAATGGTGGGTTGATCTTCTAAAGGAGGTAGAGGTGGAGAAGTAGGTGGATAATATGGAGGAGGAGGAGGATGGGGAACATTAGTTTCCTTATAAATGGGTTTCTTAGAAATATTGATGCCATGATACTTTGGAGGTGGCATAAATATTGATGTATTTATGATAGGTATAGTAAAAGAAGGAATGGTGGAAATAACATGAGTAGTGATGTTAGTAGAAGAGACCAATGGAGGTGTGAAAATAAGTATATGAATAGGTTCATTATCCTTTACCATGAAATATGTATCATTAATATTTCTCTTCAACTTTAACTTCTTTATGTATCCCTGGCTACTTTCCCCTTGAATTATTTCTTCTCTTTTGACTTACATGAGTAGTCTCTTTCATCAACTCCATACAGTATCCTTTGTTGAGAAGCCATGTGGAAGTCATGGATATAACATTTGAAGTTCTATCTATAATAGTCTTCACTTGGTTTTTAACAAAAGTAATCACCAAGAGTGGGCCTTATCCGATCTCATTGTATGAGAGGTATCATTGGTTACAATTACATCATCCTCCATGTCCTCAAGAATTATGGCTAGATCAAAAGTATGAATTTGTTCCAAATTTAACCTACTATTGTCCCTTATTCTTACATAAAATTCATCCCTATAATCAATCCAATAGTCTTCAAGTGCAGGAATATGAATGTACTCTAGAGAAACTATATTTTGAACCATGCCTCTATAATTAAAATTTTCCCTAGATTTAAAATGGGTCTAAATTTAATTATGCTACATTTCCTTATAAAAAATTTTGGCCTTGTAAATATTGGGATAGTGGTAATGACCAATAATAATAAGAAAATTAACAGTGGGATGATGAGATTTTGATTATAAATCATGTAATTCAATAAACTATCTGCATAAATCTATAAGAATCCATTTGTCATTGGGATACCTAAGTAATTTGACTGATGTGCTTGAAAAACCACCAACTATGATGTATGTGAAGTTGAGGAACTGAATGAAAATACACCCAAACTTTGAAACTGTATCCCATGTTACATCTAACATTCTCTTGTGTTTTAGAACTACATTCAATTTATAAATTATTTCATAGAATAATCCATCATTCACTATCTTATAATGCTTATAGTACTCAAAAAGTACCAATTGAGGATAATATTCATATATTGGCTTAGTTTCTAATGTTCCTTTTTGTATTTATCCTTGAAAGGACTCCATTTGATGCTACCACATATATAAGGTATGAGGTCATCTTGAAATTAAAATTCTATAATACATTATTTAACTATTGTTCCATGTTGTCACTTATCATCCTCATCGATTAAATCATGGTATAGATCCTGGTGACATCAATTGTTCGTATGTATGCATACATCTAGGTTGAGAAACACTTATCATTATTTTCACCATTAATTCTACAAAACAAATAAGTAATGTCATCTACTTCCTATACCAAGTTTAATCTTACTATCCATTTTGGAAATATTAAAGATTATTTCACTTTCTTTAGGTATTTTGTGTTCATTATCTAAATGCACTCTACTGAATTAGTCTCTCATTGTCTCTTAGATTTTTCCATCATTATATCAATCACATTGGATGATGTTGGGATCTTTATATAGTAGTTAAAATATTTAACATCCAATCTTATCACTACATTACCTAAACATCTCTCATAGTTCTAGTGGGAGTCATAATACTTGGCACATGCTAATACAAATTCAAGAAGTTGTGCTGAGGTTGTTAAAGATAAAACTTGTATAATCCCACTATTAGTCATTTCCTGCATGAGTGGAGTCTTGATTATATCCTTGGATCTCTCTAACAACTCGGTCATGAATACATGCCCCATATCTATAACACTTATTTTATTTAACTTAGAAGTGATGCATGATTCAATAGGATACCCCTTATACTTGTACCTCATATTTGTTCAAAAGTTAACCTACTATTGTCCCTTATTCTCTTAACTTTTTAATTACCATTTCTACTTGGCTATTGGATTTCCTCAAGTGTTAATTTAGGGAATTCTTAAATTTGAGTTCCTTGCACTTCTACTTTAGCTATTTCTTCTTTTGATCTTGATATTTTCTCTAGTTAACTTTAGAAAAACTTGACAAGTGCTCTTGAAAGTTCTATGATTGCTCCTACTGGTTTAGAAAAAGTTGAATAATGAATCAAATTATATCAAACAATATCTCTAAACTAGATTTAGGTTTCAAGCATTAGAAAGTATTGAAAACCCCAAGTAACTCATAGTAATCAATAGGGTATCACAACCCTGAGTTGGTCTAGGTGATCTTCAAGTCTTAGTTATTCAATAATATAGGTAAGTAGTGAGTTATGACGAATATAGGTCTCTCGATAGAAGCTACTTAAATTTTGTTTAGGAAAGTAACTTAGGTTGGGAAACCCTAAGTAGAAGTAATAAATAATCATAATTTAGGTTCCACTTGGGTATTTCTATGGGTTTCTCAATGTTTCAAACTTCAAATTTACTAATGGAAGCAACCTGAGTTAAAAACCCCATAGAAGTAAAAGTAATGAGTAGTCATGAGTCTAGGCAAGAAATATTTTAAGGAAAACCCTGGTTGGTAAGGCACTTTGAGAGTCTCAAGGAGTTTATTGATATGAGTAACTTATGATCAAGAACTTGAGTAAGTAATAATGGGGAACTTGGGTTTTTCATCTAGTTTCCATAGTTAGGTTTTTAACCTAGGGATCAATATTTTTAGTATTTTGATGGGGCTTTCCACATACTTAGTGTTTTAGGAATTATTACAAGGTTTTTACAACACTACTCAAGTATGTAATAGTAACAAATAGATGTAATCAAAACAAGTACATACAATAAAACCTTCATGGTAGAGAATTAAAAATTATCAAATAAAAATGAGAAGAAAACATTCAAGATGGAGGAATGAAAATGATATAAATACCTTAAACATAAATGGGTTGTGAAGAGTTAGATTGAAAATTGGTCTAGAGGCTTGGATAATGCAGCTCAGGGTTTGTAGGTGTGACAACTTGGTCAAAAAACTTGAATTCCAAGTGGAAATGAGGTGGAATTCATTTATATTTATATTTTCTAACACAATAATGACATGTAATGGACACTTGTGAAGGAGCCATGTAAGCCCTTAGATTTTATCAGGTTTTTCAGACTTTTTCACTTAATTTTTCTATTAGGAGTTTAGATTCTTCACAATCCTAAGTTGGTCTTGACTAGTGAGTAATTTAGGTTCATAAATCTCCATAAATCTCCATTAATTTTACTTGTGGCTTTTGGTATGTAAAGCTACTTTGAACACCTAATTTGCTTTATGTAGTGTTCAATGGGTTTTTAGGATTACTTTACTTAGTTTTTGATGCAAAGTAAAGTTATTTGGTAATTTTGGTTTGAACTAGATAGTGTAACTCAAACTTTTAGGACTAATTTTATTTTTTAATAATTTAGGTAGCTTGGAAAACCTGAGTTGTATTGGAAATAAACCCAAACACTTATCTTTCTTGATCTTCTAGGAAAGATGAGTAAATGGGTTTTTTAGTGATGGCCTTTGGAAAATAGTTTCAACCTTATAGAGCAATTTTGAAGAAACTAGGAAGAGAAATCAATCAAAACAAAAAAATAGTAAAGACTAAGACTTTATTTAGAGGATTAGTTTAACAAGAACAACTGACTCACATAAGACAAAATGTAAAATTTTAAATAGGGGTAACCCAAAGTTTATAAATATGAAATTTTAGGGACACTGCCTAGCTCCATCTAGGGACATCTTTGTTTCTATCAAGAAGAAATAAACAAGGATGAGATCCTAGTATCTCTAGTTTTGAATCTTGTCTATTGGGTATAGAATCTTTGCAAAAAATCAATCAAAAAAACTACAAAATAAACAAGCAAATATAAAAGCAAAAACAACCAAGAAAAATAAAGACTAAAAAATTTATTTATATACATACAGGAGTTACCCCGATACTCAATTTTTGTAGAGCTTCAAGTGCTTCCCATTGAAAGGTAGTGGCAACTCAATCCCATCCTGATAAGCTAAGATGAAGTTATCTCTTCTAGAAATACTCTTTATAGTAAAAGGCCCTTTCCATAGTGAGTCAAACTTGCCATTCTTTCCTTTTGTTCATTATATTTATCCTATAGGTGGACCATGTCACTAACTTCAAAATGTCTATCTTGAGCCTTCTTTTCAAAGATCTTCTTCCCTTCATTTGATGATCAATCAACTAGTTAGTAACTTGAATATGAATCTCTTGTAGCTCAATGAATAACATGATCCTCTTATCAAGTGAATCTTGATAAGTCATATCTTTAATAGCTTTGGAAAATTGAAAGGTAGGAAACTCTATGATGATTGGTATCTCAACATTAATTCCATATAAAAAATAAAAATGAGACATACCTATGGTTTTATTTGGAGTGATCCTATCAGCGCACAATGCATCAAATAGCTTCTTGTGCGGTATGTTGATTATTATCCACTAGCTTATGAATGATGGTCATCAAGTTCTTGTTACTTGATTCAACTTGACCATTTATCTGAGGATGGTAGTTTGAATCATGAACCAAGTCTATTCCATATGATTAATTTAAATCAGTTAGTTCTACTAAGGAAAATTTGGTTGTATTATTTGTTATTATCTTATGTGGGACACCAAATCTTACTAAAATGTTATCTTTGATGAGATCACATAAAATTTAAAAAGTGGCATGCTTGATAAAAATGTCTTCTACCCATTTTTTAAAGTAATCAATCGTATTTAAAACATAAAAATGTCTAGCCCTTGAATAAGGATTTAGCATGCCAATAAAATCCATGCCCTAGTGTTGGAATGACTCATTTATTACAACTAGTTTTAATGGAAAGGATAGAAACTTTACATGTCCCACAAAGTGTTGACATGCTTGAAAGTAGAAACCCAATCAAAAGTGTCTTGGAAAAGGGTAGGCCAGAAATACCTTACTCATAATATTTTGTCTGCTATGACTTACTCTAAAAAGTGGACTCCACATGCTTTATCATGAAACTTCTCCAATAGTCTCACTTATTTCTCTTTATCCACACAGTGAATAAAGACACCATCAATTCCTCTTTTGTACAAACCATTATCCCAAATAACATAATCCTTTGAATTTAGCTTGATGGTATGCATTTCCTTACATTTTAGATCAGACATGCATTCTCCATAGCTCAAAAAGTGGGAAATATTATTATACCATTCATCCATAAGATCAACAAAGAGAACCATAGGAAAATATTCAATTTATTCATATTGGAATGAAGGTGTTTCCATATCCATGTCATTAAGTTTTCTCTCTATCATCAACTGACACAAGCTTCTCCCTCTCACTAGCTTTTTTGGTTTGATTTCAATATCAAACTCTTGCACCTTAGCTACCTAGGTGCCTCTCAGTAATCCTAGTTCATGTTGTGTTAAATTTGATTTGATTGTAGTGTCAGGTATATAGACTTTAGTATGTGATGAAAAAATGTAGTACCTAAAAACTTAGCATGCTTTGACTATAGAAAAGGCATGTTTATCCATCATTGAACACTTCATTTAGGAGCTTTTAAATTTTTTGATCATGAAAGTTATATGGGATTCAACTCCATTTTTTTGCATAAGTATAGCTAACATGGTATGCTCATAAGAGTAATAGTAAAGAATGAATTATTTATTGAAATCTAGGGAAACCAACACTAGAGGTTTATATATAGATTCTTTAATATTTTAAAACTCCAACTTACCTTCATTATTCCATTTGAAGTCTTGTCTATTTTTCATCATATCAGAGATGTGGCTAGTCAACTCAGCAAAATCAAAAATGAATCTTCTAAGGAAATTGACCTTACCAAATAATGAATTCACTCCTTTATTGGATGTAGGAATAGGTAAAATTTGAATATCTTGACTCATTTTGGATCAATATTTATCCCCTCCTTTGAGACTGTGGCTAAGAAGCTTTCCTTCAATCACAACAAACATTGACTTCTTGGGATTCAAAGAAATCCCATGATTCCTACACTGGATGAACACTTATTCTAAATTAGACAAGTGATTACCTCTTTTTTTAAAGAATATTATCAAGTCATCAAGTTATACCATTATTATTATTATTATTATTATTATTATTATTATTATTATTATTATTATTATTATTATTATTATTATTATTATTATTATTATTATGAGCACATGCCAGATCCATTGCTTGTTAAAAATTTTCTCCAACATTGATAAGCCCAAAAGGCATCTTTTGATAGGCAAACTTTCTCCATGGTGTTGTAAAAGTTGTTTTGTATTGATCTTCTTTAGCTAATTTTATCTGATTATATCCTAAAAATTCATATAACATGGATAAAATCTCTAAACCTATAATTAATTTCAAGGTGTGATCCATAATGGGTAATTGGTAATTATCTTTCAAAGAAATTTGATTCAGATTGCAAAAATTAACACATAAGTGTATTTCTCTATTTTTATTTTTCACTAAGATGATATTTGGTAACCATTCTAAATGGTAAATAGGAGAAATAATATTTGCATCAAGGAGTTTCTATATTTTATCATAAATAGTACATGAGATAGTCAGGTTATGATGATATAACTTTTGTTTGAAGGGATTTACTTTTGGCTGAAGTGGAATTCAGTGTTGCACTTCATCTAGTTGGAAGGACTTCAAATCTTTGTAGGACCAGGAAAACACATCAATGTATCTTATGAGAATATTGATGAATGATTCCTTTTCTTTTTGAGAGCAATATTTGTCAATGTTAACAATCTTAGGCTCTTCTTTGTTGCCCAAATTAATCTATTGTACTTCTAGAGATGAACTATCACCATATTCTTTCTTTTTCTTTAGAAATTGATCATGCTTGTAAAATATTTATTATAAAGAAACTAAGCCTTTAGGGATCTTATTTCCTTTTAGTTAGATTATATCTTGACTATTATTAATTTTGGGGTCAATAATAATTTTTTTCATCTATCATGAGAATGAGCTACTCCTTTCAAACTACAGTTCTTCAATGTTATCTTATTGCCCAAGGAATGAAACTATTTACTTTTCATCATTGAAAAATTTCAACTAGTTGACATTAATTGGAACCTTTGGATGGTAAACCATCTCTAATTTATAGTTACCTTCTCAAAAAAGTGTAGGTTAATTATTTGGCCTAAGTAAAGATGCAGTAACTAAAAGTGAATTAGATTTAGATTTCTAATCTTAGGGAACTGAGTTGATTGAGAAAGTTGCAAAGTCAAGTGTTGAACTCAAAACTTGATCACAATAGTGCCTCAACTTATCTTTCTTTACTTGATATTGGCCATGAATTTGTCTTACT
The DNA here is from genome assembly GCA_037957365.1 of Torreya grandis. NCBI lineage: Eukaryota > Viridiplantae > Streptophyta > Pinopsida > Cupressales > Taxaceae > Torreya > Torreya grandis. The sequence continues at coordinate 556,829 of JARHVA010006858.1, forward strand.
ATTAACTTAGCATCACCTTGTTCTTTTAGGAGTCTTACTTTTTTTTACTTCACTTGTTCAAGTCCCTATAAGAGTGCCTCATATTCTACTATGTTGTTAGCATTTTCAAACATGAGTTTATAAGAGTAAGGGAAATATTTCCCATCAAGTGATATCAATACTACCCCTACACTTGAACCAAGAAAACTATAGATACCATCAAAATTTAGCATACATATCTAATTTTCTTCTTCTTCTACTTCCTCTGGTTCTTGTATCTCCTTTCCCAATTCAAGGTAGTAAACTCCATGGTTTGATTCTTCAAAAATAATCTATGACCTTCGATCATTAGACTTGGAAACTACGTACTTGGACTTATTTTTAGGCTCGAGTTTATGATTTACTCCTTTGATTATAATGTGAGTACATGACCAATCCATATTGACTTCTCCACCTAGATCCTAGCACAAGTTTCTACTAGGTAACATTCTATAAGAGATAGGAATATCCACAACCAGAATTATCATTTTGAGTCTTTTATCTAGGAAGGCCACTAGGACAACTTAGACATCTTTGATTTATCCAATTAAGGGAATTTGTCTCTACACTGAGTAACATATACCTATTATTTTAGTTAAAGTGAGGCTGAGGGCATTAGATACTTTAACTAGCATAACATTATTTGACGCTCCAAAGTCTAATATACAATTGCTCAACTTGAACCCATTAATAAAAAGAGACACATATAATGGTTCTATCCTTTTAGATGTGGAAGCATACATAGGGGAAGAAGTTACAACATTGTTTTAAGATGAGGCTTGTTTGGGGGTAGGCAAGATAACTTTAGAGGCATTGACTAAATTTTTTGACCCTTTAATTTGAACATACTTGATTAGTCTATTCAGCTAGTTTGGATAAGACCTCAAGTATTTAACTTTTGACATTTAAATTTTGATTTAATTTATGTGATAAATTATTTCAAAAGAGGGGAAGGATGAAAATAGAGGATTAGCTTCTGTAGAATGAGTTACTAGCTTATGAGTTTGAGAAGAAGAAGCTACATACTTATCTTTTGGAGCTAGAGAAGAAGGTGAAGCCTATTATTTTAAGAATGTTTACATCTAATCTAGAGTCTCATTTCTCTTTCTCTTACTCTTTGGAAGGTTTTTTACCAGCTTGATAAGTTTGTGACCTTGTAAAAACTACAAAATATTGACTATGATCTTCTTTAAACCCTTCTTCATAATCACTTTTTGATTGATATTCTAGGTATCTAATGTTAGAGTCACTAACATGATCTACCAAGTTATCTTCATCAATATGACTTTGATGAGTATCATCAGCGATATAATCTTATTCATTCATATCAACATGATTTTTGAGATCATATTAAATTTCCATTATTTTTATAGGACCAGTGATGCAGTTCCTATTTTTATTATTGAAATTCTGTGCATGTGTATTCTTAGTAGGGGTAGCATGAGTGCCTTAAGCAATTTGTCTTTTGACTTTCAAAAAATCATTAACTATCTTATGTAAGATGGGATCAATGGTCTATGATGTGATTGAAGTATAATAATAAAATTTATAAGTTATTTTCTATATCTTTCGTTCCATTAAAAAGTCATCTTCAACTTTTGTAGCAAGATTTTGAATTGCTAGTAAATCAGCAAGACATGCTCTACACAACTGATAGCTAACCTATGGTAACTAAGCATCAATGAATAATCACTTATAATTATCTCTATTAGGAAAAATAACTTGATGGATTTTATAGAGTAATTTATTATACTTGGAAATGAAATCCTGTATGTGCTCATGTGGCTCTTTTTTAAGTTAAGTCAATTGGGTAAGTAATATGTGGGAATATTTAGCAACTTTGAATCTTTTTTAAACTAATCATGCATAGTGGCCCAACTTACTATAGTTATAGGATATAAATGGTAAAACTATTATATATCTAAGTCATGCAAGGTCTTAATGAAGATTCTGACTGACACATCTTCATGCTTGACACCAATTACTCCATAGGATACAAAGAAAGCAACCACGTATTCATCCAAACTTTGTTTTCCATCAGCAATGAAATTTGGAAAATTATTTTTTGACCCCTTTGATAAGTCATGAAGACTAGGAGTCAAATTTAGAGGACCAATCATTTCCCCCCTAAGGGATAGGAAGTGGTTGCACCATTCTTATATGAATAATGAATTGAGGATTTGCAAGTTGAATTATTTCTAACAAATTATGTTGTAGCTGATTTATAGGAGTTTATGCTTGTCTCATAGGTGAGAGACTAGATCTTCATGTTTTGGCTTAAATAGGAAACATAAAATTGAAACACTCTTACAATTCAAAGAAATTATTTGTTTGACCTTGAGCTCTCCTTGTTTTGGTAAAATGTCAATTTATTAGTTTGAAGTGCAAAATTTCTTTTAAGGATTATTATAAAAATTTTGTTTATAGATGAAGACTTAGGCAAAAATTACTTGACATGCAGTGAGTTGAAGATTAATAAGGAATTAAACAAAATAACATGCAAAAATATAATTAAAATGGTTCATTTATTCTTAAAAAGTTGAGTTAACTTTAGCAAGGACACACTTTACTTAGAGGTGTGTAACTTAATCTGCATATAGTGATTAAGATGAATGGTTTGAAAAGCATGCAATATTTAGAAAATTGAACATTAACTGTGCCTATCTTCACTTGAAGGAATAATATATTTTTAGATTTAGGAGTTTAGTTCTTTATTCCCTAGTAGAGTAACCAAAAACTATTGGCTAGATATTTTTCAAGCTATCAAAAGTACCTAGGTAGTCATGTGATTAAATCCCCTTCATTTAATGTTGAAACTCCAATATGCTTATGTTTATTTACTTTAAATTATTTATATTTCTTAGTTATTCATAGATTATACGTATTATTTACAAGTTGTCTTCTTTTTAGTATATTACTTTAATCACATAGTTCATGAACCATAACAAGGTAATTGTATAGCAAGTAAGAAGTTGTTTCATAAAATGTGTAAGGAATTTTTGGGAAATAAAAAATGAAATACTAGAACATGTGAGAAGAAAGAAGTTATAATTCACAATAATTAGTTTTATATATCTTATTGAATATGCACAAGTAAATAAATATTCAAAAGATAATTATATTTTTAGTAAATGACTAAGAAAGATTAGAATTTGCATTCATATTTAAAGATAACAAAAAATTTAGAATTTTAATCTCCATAAATCCACCAAATTATCTCTCAAGATGTAAAGTTCCACATAAAACTTCTTTCTCATTCAATTTGAACTAATTTCATACAAAATAAAAATTCAAAAATCTAAAGACAAAGTTTTATATTGATTGAACTCTCTTGCTTCAGTTATAATTCTATGAAAAAATTACCATCATCCCCAAGAACGTAGGCCTACACTTATTTTTATACAAAAATAGATGTCAAAATCAAATTGGAAACAACTTCCTCAAAACACATGTGATATGCTAAAACTAGGAATCATTGAGAGGTATCCTCCTAAAATTTCTCCTCTATGACATGGAAACATCTGATGACATGTAGCACTTGTTGGTTTTACTTTGAAATGAAAACAATCTCTTTGCAAACAATGGCAATCTTTCTTAAGTACTTTGATTTTACAAAATGACTTAAAGTAATGGTGTTTATCCAAGCTACTTGAGTCTTACATTTTTCAACACCTTACTTTTACAAGTAATTACTTAAATCAAAGATACTTAAATACATTATAAGTTGTAAGAATAAAATAGAAGTAGAAGAAACATTGAAATCATTCCAATTTATTAACTTTGATTCTTCACTTCTCTTTATATTTAATATGTTGAGACATCATGGACTATATTATTGTATCATCTAGTTTAGAAAGTGATTGCCTTTTAGTCTCAAATATTAGCATTTCTCTTTCTAATCTTCTATTATGAGATTTCACCTTTTTAAGAATTGGTTTAAGCCTCTTGATTTCATGTTGATATTTGATTAACTCCTTTATAGATTTAGATATGAAAAGAGTTGTGGACTTTTCCATTAATTAATTGAACTACTGATATAATTGCTTAGACGTCCTTGGAATGTTATCAAACCAAATGTTAGTAAGGCCATAGAGATAATCTTCTAAATTTACCTTTTCATTGTGAGATTATTCTTATAAAGTATTCATTTCTTCACACATTGCCTCAAGAATATGTATGCAAAAATTTAAGAGATACTCTTATTGTATTAATTCATTTATAGATCCTTTAGGGAAAATATTCTCTTCAATCAAAATTTTTTCACTCAAAGTACTTATTCCTTGTAGAATCTCTAGTTGCAACTCAAAAATTCCATTCTCATTTTCTATTTCCTTCCTTACTTCCTTATCTCTGCCAATTTACTCATAACATCAGCATGAATACCAAAAACTTCATGAAAGATCTTATGGGTAGTTTGATGCATCTTCTCCATCCATTTATCAATAGCCTTAGATTTATCTTTACTTTCTTCCATCTCAATTATTACTTTTTGCCAATTGAATCTATTGAAATAATAGATTGATGTGGAATAGACCTAACAACTTTGGCTATTATTTCACATAACTAGGCATTTGGTTTTTTCAACTTGGCTTTAGTAGCCTTTTCCTCATCAAGCTTCTTAAAGAGAGTGTCAATCATGGTCTAGGTATCTTAATTCAAGCCTTCCATGGTGAATTCTTCAAGGGATATCTTTGTAATTGTTAATTCACATTCAATGACTTCACTTTTGTTTATGCCCTATGGTGGAAATGATATCTCTACAAACTTATGTCTAGTAGGCTCAATTATCAATTTTGAAGTTACCTTAGTAGATTTAGGATTCTTTCCTTTCCTATCAAGAATTTTCAACAATTACAAGTCTATTTCTTCAATATTTATTATTTCTCTAGATTTTGGAGTTGTTTGTATTACCAACCAAGATGAAAAATCCATACTAGTGGAAGTGTATGTATGAATCATAATCTATTGCTGATTATTCCTAACCACTAGTTATTGAGAAGGAATTCCTTATATTTTTGTCACTTTATTTATCTTTTTGTTTGTGTTTTCTCAACTTGTTTCTCAATTTCTACTTATTTCTCCTTATCAATGTCCTTTTATTTCTCTTTCACTTTCTCTATCACCATTTCCTTCTCCTTTATTTTCTTAGATTCTTTCTCTTTTGTTGCCTCTCCTACCTCCTTATCAGGTTCAAATTATTTCATTGTCTCAACTTCCTTCACCTTTGCAACAATTACCCCTTCTGTGGTTTCCGTTTTAGGTTCAAATGTTTCTTTTTTCTTTTCCTATAGTGCCTTTTGAGATGGGGTTACCTATTCAATAGTTACTTTTTTTGACCCATTTTTAGTGGTGGGTTAATATTTTGAAGGAGGTAGAGTTGGATAATATAGAGGAGGAGGAGGAGGAGGGGGATCATCAATTTGATTCTAAATGGGTTTATTAGAAGGGTTGATGCCATGAGACTTTAGAAGTGGCATCAGTACTGATAGATCTATGGTAGGTGAAGTAAAATAAGGAATGGTGGAAATAGTAGTAGTGATGTCAGTAGAAGAGACCAATGGAGGTGTGAAAACAAATAGATGAATATGTTTCTTATCCTTTAGCAAAAAATATGTTTCATCAACATTTCTCTTTAACTTTAACTTCTTTGTGGGTCCTTAGTTGCTTTCCCCTTACACTTTCTTTTCTCTTTTGACTTGCATGAGTAGTCTCTTTCATCAACTCCTTCATATAGTAGATTTTGTTGAGAATCCATGTGGAAGTCATGTCTAGAGAATTTGAAGTTATGTTTGTAATATTATTCATTTGGTTTTTACCAAAAACAATCACTAGGAATGGGGAATTATCCCCTCCCATTATATAATAGGCATCACTATTTGTAATTCCATCATTCTCCATGTCCTCAGGAATTGTGACTAGATCAAAAGTATAATGTTTTTCAATAGTTAAGCTATTTTTGTCCCTTCTTCTCCCATAAAATTCATCCCTACAATCAATATAATAGTCATCAAGTGTAAGAATATGCATTTAATCTAGAGATACTATATTTTGATCCATGCCTCTATAATCAAAATTTTCCCTAGCTTAAAAATGGGTCTAATTGTAATTGTGGTACATCTCCTTCTATACATTCTTGGCCTTGTAAATACTGGGACAAGGTAATGACCAATAATAATAGAAAAATTAATAGTGGGATGGGGAGATTTTAATTGTAAATCATGTCATTTAACAAGTTTCTTAAATAACTCCATAAGGATCCATTTATCACTGGGATATCTATGTAATTTGACCAGTGTGCCTAAAAAACCACCAACTTTGATGTATGTGAAGTTGAGGAACTAAATGAAAATACACCCAAACTATGAAATTCCATCCCATGATATATCTAATACTCTCTTATGTTTTAGAGCTACATTCAATTTGTAAATTATTTCATAGAAGAATTCATCATTCACTATATTATAATGCTTGTAGTACTTAGAAAGGACCAATTGAGGATAATATTCATCTATTGGCTCATTTTCTGACATTATTTTTGTATTTAACCTTGAAAAGTCTCCATTTGATGTTGCTTCATATAAAAGGTATGAAGTTATCTTGAAATCAAAATTTTGTAATCCATTATTTAAATTTTGGTCCATGTTGTCACTTATCATGCTCACACATTTAATCATGGTAGAGATCTTAGTGACATCAATGGTTTTGATGTATACATACATTCAAGTTGAGAAACACTTGGCATTATTTTCACCATTAATTCTACATAATAATTCAGTAATGTCATCTAATTCTAGTACCAAGTTTGATCTTACTGTCTATTTTGGAAATATTGAAGCTTGTTTCACTTTCTTCGGGTAGTTTGTGTTCATTATCTTAATACACTCTATTGACTTAGTCTCTTAAATTTATCCATCATTATATCAATCACTTTGGATGATGTTGGGATCTTCAGATAGTGGTTAATATATTGAACATCTAATCTTATCACTACATTACTAATAACATCTCTCATAGTCCTAGTAAGGGAGTCATAATACTTGGCACATTATAATACAAATTCAAGAAGTTGAGTTAAGCTTGGGAATCTATAGCTTGTATAATCTCATTATTTTTCATTACTTTCATGAGTGGAGTCTTGAATATATCCTTGGATCTCTCTAAAAACTCAGTCATATATACATGTCCCATGTCTATATCACTTATTTTAGTTAACTTGGAAGTGATACATGATTCAATAGGAAACCCCTTGTACTTAATCTTTGGCTCTTGAGATTTGGATCTCTTAGATTTTGTTTTACCTTTTCTACTTGGTTATTGGATTTACTCAAGTGATAATTTAGGGACTTCTTAAATTGAAGTTGTGTGCACTTATACTTTAGCTATTTCTTCTTTTGATCATAACATTTTCTCTAGTTAACTTTGGAAAAACTTGATAAGTGCTCTTGAAAGTTTTGTGATTGCTCCTGATGGCTTAGAAAAAGTTAAAGAAATAAATCAAGTTATTGTCTCAATTAATATCTCTAAATCAAATTTAGGTTTCAAGCAGTAGAAAGTCTTGAAAAACCCAAGTAACTCATTGTAAGCAATAGGGTATCATAACCCCAAGTTGGTCTAGATGATCTTCAAATCTTAAGCATTCAAGAATCTAGGTATATAGTGAGTCATGAAGAATACAAGCATCTCAAGGGAAGCTACTTTAGGTTTTTTTAGGTAAGTAACTCAGGTTGGGAAACCCTAAATATAAGTAATTATCAATCATAATTTTGGGTTTAATTGGGTAATTATAAGGTTTATAAAGGTTCCAAACTTTGAGTTTACTAATGTAAACAACTTGGGTTGAAAATTTATAGAAGTAGAAGTAATGAGTAGTTATAAGTCCATGCAAGCAATAGTTTAAGGAAAATCTAGGTTAGTAAGGCACTTTGAGAGTCTTGAGTTTTTTGAGATGAGTAACTTGTGCTCAAGAACTTGAGTAAGTAAGCAGTAATGGGGAACCAAGGTTTTTCATCTAGTTTCCATAGTTATATTTTTAACTTAGGGCTCAATCTTTGTAGTATTTTGAGGGGGATTTCCATATTCTTATTATTTTATTAATTCTTACAGGGTTTTTACAACACTTCTTAAGCATGTAAATGTAATAATTATATGCAAGAAAAATAAGTAAAAATAATAAATACTTCATGATGATGAATGAAAAATTATCAAAGAAAAATGAGAAGAAAACATTCAAGATGAGGGCATGAAAATCAAAGGAAAATGATCTAAATACCTTAAATTTAAATGGGTCATGAAGAGTTAGATCAAAAATCACTCCAAAGGCTTGGTAATGTATCTTGGGGTTTGAAAGTGTGGTGGCTTGGTCAAACAACTCAAATATTAGGTGGAAATGAGGTGAAATTCATTGATATTTATATTTTCCAACACATTAATGACATATAATAGACACATGTGAAGGATCCACATAAGCCCTTATATTTTAATGGGTCTCTTGGACTGCTTCACTTAATTTTTATTTTAGGAGTTTAGCATCTTCACAATCCTAAGTTGGTCTTGACTAGTAGTACTTTGAGTTCATAGACCTTAGTTAATTTTACTTGTGGCTTTTGATATGTCAAGCTACTTCAGAAACCCAATTTGATTTATGTAGTGTGTTGTCCCCAAAAAATGCCACTCATTTTTGGGACAACCTAAAGACCAAAATTTCTCTCTTCCCTTCTCAAAATTTGTTCAGAGCTTTCAAATTCCTCATTTTTAAGATTTTTCCATAAAGGGGATTCACAGGTTCAACAGGTTAAAAAAAACCTTTTACAGGCAAGTTCAGTCAAAAGAACAAGTTTCCAGCACTCAGTGGTTTCCAGGTTTGGTTCAACGCGCTTGGTGCAAAAGAATAAAGGACTTTGCCAAATAATGAAGAATGAACCATTGAACTATTGAACCAATTGGTTTAATGAGTTCAAAGTTAATTGGTTCAACATGGTTCAAAGGTTTAAAGGCAACCTCTATCAAAGAGAGAAGCAAAAAATAGGTGGTTCAATAGCGAGTTCAACCAAAGGAACGGGCTCAGTTCAACCAAGAGGTTCAACGCTTTATTTTGCTTGGGTGGTTCATTCCCTTTATTTTAGCGTCTTTTGGTTCAATCTTAGTTCATTGACTTAGTTCATTCAATTGAACCATCGGCTTGAACCATTTTTGGTTCAACCAATTAGTTCAATGTTTTGGTTTAAAGACATGGTTCAAGCAACAGTCAACCGATGACGTCCCTATGGATGTCAAATTTAACATAAGGGAATATCCATTGAAACTCAAATAAAGCACAGAACTCAAAGAAAAGACCAAGCGACTAGCTGGAAAGATAGTCTGATAGCTCAAATTGTAGTAGGAAGAGAAAAGCCCACAAAAAAGTACCTAATGGAAGAAGACAAAGTGCAGCTAATGTGACAAGTGTTTGCATTCGTGTTCTCCTTTTGAGTTGCTCGGGCAAAGCATGTCATGGACTCCATTTTCCATGAGTTTCTAATGAATTACATAACAGTGGAACTTGCCACTTGTCAAAGACGCGTAAAGGACCCCCTAAAGACATAGGCAAGAAGGGCTATAAAGAGCGAAGAAGCGCTTAAGCAGTGAAAAGAGGAGCAAGACCGAAGGATCAGAAATACCTTCAAAAGAGTTATTTCCAAGTAGGTGAAATAGCAAATCGAGTAGACTTTTGAGCGTACCAGACCAAGGACATGGCCTATTTTCTTCCATGAAGTAAAGACGAATGGATGGTTGTGCAGACATCAGAAGGGATAGACCAGATGATCCAGACTTGGGAGAAGACATATGGGATGATATGGCATGCCATAGTTAAGGTAGCTACCCTATTTTCAATGCAGTCCTTTGATAAACCTAAAAATGCCTTCAAGGGATTGAATGCACGGGATGGGCCGACATATGAAAATCAAGTGCCCAAGTCTTTCTTTGGGGCTATATATTGTAATCTCTCATTTGTTGTAAGGGAGACTTCTCATTTTTACAAGAACGAAACTCTGCCCATTTTGAAAGAAGAAGACTGAGACTTTGAGCTCAGGTTGTAATTTCATTTTCCTTATTATTTGAATGAGAAAGCAGGTTTTTCTAGACTTTGTGCTATTTTGACTTGTGTCATCTGTAGGTGTCCTTATTCATTTAATTTGGTGCACAGAATTAGTAAAGGTAACAAACAAGTGTCCTGAAACTAGCTATGTGAAGACTTTGTGCTTTCACAATTGATTTTAGTCTGTGTTTTCCTTTCCTTTTTGTGTGTAAGGATTTTGGGGAGACTTTGTGCCCCCATTATCCTTTATGATATACTCTTTGGGCAATCGAGGTGGAGACTTTACACTACATTTTAGACTATTGGTTACTCTGCACCTTTGGTTACTTGTTACCAAAAAGATTCTTGTTGCCTGTAAGAACAAGCACTTCTAAAAGAAGAGAAGTGCCTTTTGTTGCTTCATCAAGATTTCTACTATTTAAGAAGGAATCTGGCTCTTGGCTGAAAGTTGCTTCTGAAAGAAGAGAAGCCCCTTCCCCATCACCCAGTATTTCTCTTCTATTTGTTAGCATCATCTCTAAAAGAAGAGAGATGGATGGTTTATCCTACCCCCTGTGTCTTACTTTCTATATATATATATATATATATATATATATATATATATATATATAGCCTCCTACATCTCCTGCATATCTATAGGTAACCTCCCCTTGATGAGAGGAGATATTTTTCCCCCTGCTGATGCAGTAAACCTGCACATCTGGCCGACTAATCTCCCTATGCTGTGGTGATAGGAACTATTTTGGTCACCAGTTAGCTAGCCGACAAAATATTCACCCAACAGTTTTTGGTGACTCCACTGGGGACACAGTAATTTTGTGCAATTTGGAACCTCAAGTTTTAGATTGAAACATCACCTATGTCTTACCCATTATCATTATCACCTTATCCATTATAGAGTTTGGTGACTCCCATCTGGGTCTTACCCATTATCCATTTATAGCCTTACCATCTTCTTCCATCTCCGTTATATTATTTGGTCTGCAAAACCAGAGCCGCTAGGGAAGAGCACACAGTTTGAAGTCACAAACTTTAAAGTGAAGCAGATCCTACTCTTTTCCTTTTTCATTTAAAATCTGACAACTCCACGCTACATAAGAAGCTAGAGATCTAAGGGTGTTTTTGACCCTGTGTTTAAGTTGGCACAGTAGAGCAATTTTGATCTATTTCCTCCACCACCTTTCCTCCAACGATCTAGGAGTCTTCCTCTTGAACTTATCAGGTCACCAACACAAAGCAGAGCTTCTTTTCCTGATGTTAATAGAGCCCTACCTATAAATATTCCACCCAGATTTGTTATCCCTCCTTTTCAACATCCTATCATGGTAGCTCGGGGCCCCTGGGGTAACTCATTTGGTCCACTCAACCTTACTCCACCTCTACATGAGATTCCACAAAGCTCAAGGAAGAACTTCCATAAATTCCTTGGTGATGGGAAAGTTCACCTCGATGAACACCTCACGACTTTTTGCATAGCCTATGGCGTGATTGGAGTAGAGCATGAAGATATAGCAGTCAGGCTGTTTGTGGAAACACTACAAGGTGCTGTTGCTGACTAGTTCTATCACTTGTAAGCTGGGTTAGTGACTGATTGGGACATGCTCAAAGCCAAATTCAAATCAAGGTTTAAGCTTGTAGAGGATGCACATGCCTTCCTAGCCCAGCTCACTCAGATGAAGAAAGAGCCCCAAGATCCTATGAGGGACTTCATTGCAAAGTTTAACAAGCTCAGGAACAAGATTCCTACAATTGCCCAACCAACACCTCAGAACCTCAAATGCTTCTTCATTAACTCACAGCTTCCTAAAGTGAGTTTCCTGTTGAGGCATGTTGGCCAAATAGACTTAGCTGAAGCTCAGGATTTGGCCACTGAAGTGGAGGATGACCTTATCTTGGCTAGAAAGATAAGGAGAGACCCTAAGAAAGGTAAATTCTCTTCATCCTCTGAGTATTCACCTGTAGTCACTACCAACCCGATGGTACAAAGGCTAGCAAATGAAATGCTAGCTCTCAAAAAGCAAATGGCACAAGGAATGTCATCTGCCCCTGCATATAGAGATATGCCCAGAAGGACATTTTAGAATCAGGCATACCAAGGCAATGCTGTGAGGAATCAGGGACAACAAAATTGCCTTCCTCCTTCACAGAGGAACCTTGCCCTTGAAGTGCCTCCAAACAACTCAGTAGTTAGAGATCTAGAAGTTGAAGTGGATTTCTCATCCCAACCCAAGTTAAATTTTTAAGATGATGTTAATCTCTTCATTGAGGAAGAAGAAGAATTGGCTAGTGACTCTCATATTGGTTTCCTGAATTATCAGGATGAACCCAAGTGTGAAGGCAATGTAGTTGAAGGGTCATATGTTGTATTCACCTAGTCTAAAAATCAATCAGCTCAACAAGCTGATAAGGAGAAAGTAGGGGAGTGACCTCAACCAGTAGTCTCAATTGCTAAGTGGGGATCTACTCTTCCTCTCCAACCAAAGGACCCAGCGATTTCAAAAGAGGTATATACCCCAAATGTCCATATGCCTTCCACTTTAATTTTGAAGTCCAGTCCCCCCCCTTTTAAAAATCAAAAGGATGAACCCCCATCCTCTGTTCCTGGCTCATTCTATACATTTGATATCATTGATCATATAAAGAGAACCAAAATTCAAATGTCAAAATTTGAATTTCTGCAGTCCCATCTCGAGCAATTGGACAGACTAGTTCACTGTGTTAGAAACAAGGACATCCATGTTGAGCAAGCAATTCCCAAAATAACACATGATGCTACCAAGAATGCACCCACCAGGAACAACCTTGTCTCAACTCCCCCTACTGTTCTTGGCAGGACTGAACCTTTTTATGTCTCATTGCTGATAAATGGACATTAGCTGAATAATTGCATCATTGACTCTGGAGCTTCAGACAATGTCATGCCTACTAAAGTGGTTGAATTCCTTGATCTCACATTGACTAAAACTTTTGGTAGATGCTTCTCCATGGAGAACAAGTAAGTGCCTTTGCTAGGACAAATTAAAGATGCCCAATTTGCATTTGTTGCATTTCCTAATAAAAGAATCAAGATGACTATTTTGGTAGCAGACATCCCAGCATCATATGGCATCCTTCTTGGGCAGAATTTCTATAGAGATTTTGGTGGTGAATTAAGCATGGATTTATCTGAGGCAAGGATTCTAGTCAAGGGTGTTATGAAGAGACTGCTCCTTGAGAAGGAAGCAAAATATGTTGTTACCTAGACCTCAGCACCTGAAGCCCAAATTCTATTTGAATCTTCAGACGTGGGTAACTACTTTCTATACATAGATGGAGTTCGTGATACACCTGATGAAGCTCCTACTATTGATAGCCTGGAAATGCAGTCAGCTGGAATAGCAGAAAAATTGGCTGAGCACTAAGCAAGCATGGAAGTCTCTCCACCACCAGATGAAGAAGAATCTAAAAGGAAATCAAGATCAAATGAGGTATGGATTCTTGAATTTTATGGCAGCTACTCTTCCACTAGTTCAGGAGCTAGGGTGGTGTTAATATCTCTTCAAGGAGATATTTTTCCCTCATCTTATAAATTGTAATTCAGCAACATGAATAACACAGTTGAATATGAGTCTCTATTACTTGGATTGAGAGCTGCTCGAGACAAAGGCATCAAGCTCCTTCATGCCAAAGGAGATGCCAAACTAGTGGTTTGTTAGGTAAGAAACATGTATCAAACCAAGAATGAAAGATTGCACCATTACCGCAATCTAGTCTGGGACCAGCTTGAAGACTTTGATGCTTTCAGCATCTCTATAGTTCCTAGAGATTTCAATGACTAAGTGGATGCATTGGCTATTTTAGCTACTCTCTTGGTCCCCCACCCAAATTTCAAAGGAGAGAAGTACACAATTGAGCTCATCTTTCAGCCAAGTGTACCTGACAATGCCAGTCATTGGTAGGTATTTAACAATGATAGCCACATCATTGCTTTCTTGGAGCAAAGAGATATCTTTGAATGTCTACATTTTGAAGGCAGCAAATCTCAAAAGTATAAAATAGCTCCTGAATCAAATGTAGACACAGGTGAGGAGTTCTTGCAACTAAAATGGAATAAGATCCCTAAATTCCTAGTTTCCCTTGAAAATCTATTTGATAAGCATGATAGATTTATCAGACAACAACCAATAGATTCAATCTCATCTCAGGAATGTGATCAAATAAATCTAGGAACCAAGGAAGACCCCAAGATGGTGAACATTGGGAAATGATATACTCTTGTAGAGCATTCTAAGCTCATCTCTTTTCTCAATGAATACATGGATGTCCTAGCCTATTCATGCGCTGATCTAAAATCACTTTGGCCTAGCAAAATCTGACACAACATTCCTCTCAAAGCTAATTCAACACCTTATAGGTAAAAGACTAGGCATTATAATCCAAAAATCTCAGGTACTATTTTATTTGAGATATAAAAAATGCTAAATGCCAGGATAATCTTCCCAATCCATCATTCCACATGGATTGCCAATATAGTGCCTGTAAGAAATAAAAATGGTGAAATTCGCCTTTGTGTGGATTTTACAAATTTGAATCAGGCATCCTTGAAAGATAATTATCCTTTGCCAATCATGGATCAAGTGCTGCAAACTATGATAGGGTCAGAGATGTTATCAATGCTTGATGGCTTCTCAGGATATAATCAAGTCAAAGTTAGGGAATCAGACCAACATAAGACTGCTTTCACCATGCCTTGGGGCACATTTACGTATAAAAGAATGCCTTTTGGTTTAATAAATGTTGGTGCCACCTTCAAAAGAGCAATGGACCTTGCCTTCAAGGATGAGATGGGTATGTTCATCATAGTTTATCTTGATGACTTGACTGTCTTCTCTAAGCACTGCCCAAATCATGTGAACCATTTACGGTAAGTGCTGGAACAATGCTGCCAGAATGGCATTTCCTTAAACCCCAAGAAGTCAATTTTCAAAGTAACAGAGGGGAAACTTCTCAGACACGTCATGTCCAAAAGAGGCATAAAGATTGAATCAGATAGAGTCAAGTCTATTCAAGAACTTTCCTTACCCACAAGCAAGACTGTTGTTTACTCTTTCTTCAGAAAGGTGAATTTCTTATGGAGATTCATCCCCAAATTTGATGAGAAGACCAGGCACATTGTAAACATGATGAAAGGAAAGCCCACCTTCAGCTGGACTAAAGAAGGCAATTTGGCTTTTGAAGATATAAAGGCTACCATTGCCCATGCCCCAATTCTGGTTTGTCCAGACTATAACAAAGAATTCACCATTTACAGCTATACTTCAAAACATACGCTTTCAGCAATCCTGGTTCAACAAAATAAAGAAGGCATGAAATCTCCCATTTCCTTCATGAGCTGCCCTCTCAAAGCTCATGAGCTAAAATACTCAAATATCGAAAAGCATGCTTACGTAGTGGTGAAGGCTGTGAAGCATTTTCATTTCTACATCCTCAATTCTCAAATTATTGCCTTGGTCCCTGACACCATAGTGAAATCTATACTGACTTAGTAGGAGTTTGGGATGAAAAGAGGTAATTGGGTTGCAAAGATCCAGGAATTTAATCTGATCATCAAGCCAACAAAGTTGGTATAGGGAAAAGGGCTATGCCAACTAATTGCTGATAAGAAGCCAAGAGGAATAGAGCATGAAGAACCAGAAGTAGATGAAGATGACACACCAATAGTCCTCTTTGTCTCCACCACAAATGAGTGGTACTCAGGTATTTCTCATTTCCTCACTTATTGTGAATGTATTGCGAACCTATCTTATAAAGAAAGGAGAACCGTAAAGCTGAAAGTGGCTAATTTTGTCCTCTGGGATAACGGCCTATTCAAGAGAAGCCTTGATGGAATGTTCCTTCACTGTGTGGACAAGGAGTAACAAAGCTGCCTTCTAAAGTCCTTCAACAATTCAGCTTGTGGAGGACATTTTTCTACCCCTATCACTACCCACAAGATCCTACGAGCAAGGTATTATTGGCCGACTCTCTTTCGAGATACATATAAGTGGGTTAGGGGATGTGAACTGTGCCAGTAATTCATTGGAAGGCCTAAGCTAGTTGCTCTACCTCTCAAACCAGTGGTCATTGAAGAGCCTTTCTAGTAATAGGGAATTGATTTTATTGGTGCTATAAACCCACTGTCAAGCACTGGACATAATTATGTCCTTACAATGATAGACTACTTCACTAAATGGGTGGAAGCAGTTCCAACTAAACATGCTACTTCTGAAGTAGTATGTAATTTCCTCAAAGAGAACATCATGTCTAGGTTTGGAGTCCTAGTCAAAATTGTCACTAACAACATGGCCTATTTCACTTCTTAGGAGATTACTCAATTCTGCTTCGGCTATGGAATTACACTCTCCCACTCCTCTGATTACTTTCCACAAGGGAATGGACAGGCTGAGTCAAGCAATAAAAATTTAGTAACTATCATCAAGAAGCTGGTGGATGACAACCAAAGAACTTGGCATAAGGCATTAGTTGATGCTCTGTGGGTAGACAAGACTACACTAAAAAGAGCAATTGGTATGTCTCCCTTCCAACTTATGTATGGTTTCAATGTTGAGATACCAATCACCTTGGAATTGCCAGCATTAAAATTAGCTAAGGCAATTGAGGATCAAACGTATGAGAGCTCATTGGAGAAGAGGATCATGTACCTTGCTGAGATGAATTAGCAAAGAACTATAGTGGTGGACAGGATTACTACCCATCAAAGTCTGGTGAAGAATCTCTTTGACCAAAAAACAAAGAATCATGATTTCTAGGTTGGAGATCAAGTCCTGCTGTGGGACAAGAGAAGAGAACCAAAGGGGATGCACGAAAAGTTTGATTCCCTGTGGAGAGGCCCTTTTATTATTCATCAGCTCAATGGTAAAAATAGTTTCTTGTTGAAATATCAAGATGGCACTCTCTTCTCTCTGCCTTACAATGGGCAACATCTGAAGCACTTCAACTTTTGAAGTGTCGGATGACCCCCTGTATATATGTATATTTGTAAAGTCTCTTACTTTGTTTTTTGCTTTTCATTTTCATTTTTTGGAACCTTTCTTCTTGGGTAGCATGACTCTGTGGCCCAATGGCATGCTTCTAAGGCACTGGAGATTTTGGATTCTACTCCCTTCAATCATTTTTTACAACTGAAGGTATTTCCCCAACTGGAGCCAGTTATTGTCCCCAAAAAATGCCACTCATTTTTGGGACAACCTACAGACCAAAATTTCTCTCTTCCCTTCTCAAAATTTGTTTTAAGCTTTCAAATTCCTCATTTTTAAGCTTTTTCTATAAAGGGGATTCACAGGTTTAACAAGTTAAAAAAAAGCTTCTGCAGGCAAGTTCAGTCAAAAGAACAAGTTTCCAACACTCAGTGGTTTCTAGGTTTGGTTCAACACGCTTGGTGCAAAAGAACAAAGGACTTTGCCAAATAATGAAGAATGAACCATTGAACCGTTGAACCAATTGGTTCAACGAGTTCAAAGTTAATTGGTTCAACATGGTTCAAAGGTTCAAAGGCAGCCTCTATCAAAGAGAGAAGCAGCAAACAGGTGGTTCAACGGCGAGTTCAACCAAAGGAACGGGCTCAGTTCAACCAAGTGGTTCAATGATTTATTTCACTTGGGTGGTTCATTCCCTTTGTTTTAGCATCTTTTGGTTCAATACTTAGTTTATCAGCTTGGTTCATTCAATTGAACCATCAGCTTGAACCATTTTTGGTTCTATCGATTGGTTTAATGTTTTGGTTTAAAGACATGGTTCGAGCAACAATCAACCGATGACGTCCCCATGGACGCCAAATTTAACATAAGGGAATATCTGTTGAAACTCAAATAAAGCACAAAAATCAAAGGAAAGACCAAGCGACTGGCTGGAAAGATAGCCCGATAGCTCAAATTGTAGTAGGAAGAGAAAAGCCCGCGGAAAAGCACCTGGCAAAAGAAGACAAAGTGCAGCTAATGTGACAAGTGTTTGCATTCGTGTTCTCCTTTTGAGTTGCTCAGGCAAAGTGTGTCATGGACTCCATTTTCTATGAGTTTCTAATGAATTACATAATAGTGGAACTTGCCACTTGTCAAAGATGCATAAAGGACCCCCCAAAGACATAGGCAAGAAGGGCTATAAAGAGCGAAGAAGCGCTTAAGAAGTGAAAAGAGGAGCAAGACCGAAGGATCAGAAATACCTTCAAAAGAGTTATTTCCAAGTAGGTGAAATAGTAGATCGAGTAGACTTCTGAGCATACCAGACCAAGGACACGGCTTATTTTCTTCCATGAAGTAAAGATAAATGGATGCTACACAAACATCAGAAGGGACAAACCAGATGATCCATACTTGGGAGAAGACATATGGGATGAAATGGCATGCCATAGTTAAGGTAGCTGCCCTATTTTCAATGCAGTCCTTTGATAAACTTGAAAATGCCTTCAAGGCATTGAATGCACGGGATGGGCCGACATATGAAAATCAAGCACCCAAGTCTTTCTTTGGGGCTATATATTGTAATATCTCATTTGTTGTAAGGGAGACTTCTCATTTTTACAAGAATGAAACTCTACCCATTTTGAAAGAAGAAGACTGAGACTTTGAGCTCAGGTTGTAATTTAATTTTCCTTATTATTTGAATGAAAAAGTAGGTTTTTCTAGACTTTGTGTTGTTCTGACTTGTGTCATCTGTAGGTGTCCTAATTCATTTAATTTGGTGCAAAGAATTAGTAAAGGTAACAAAGAAGTGTCCTGAAACCAACTGTGTGAGGACTTTGTGCTTTCACAATTGATTTTAGTCTATGTTTTCCTTTCCTTTTTCTGTTAAGGATTTTGGGGAGACTTTGTGCCCCCATTATCCTTTGTGATATACTCTTTGGGCAGTCGAGGTGGATACTGTGTGCTACATTTCAGACTATTGGTTACTCTGCACCTTTGGTTACCTGTTACTAGAAAGATTCCTATTGCCTGCAAGAACAAGCACTTCTGAAAGAAGAGAAGTGCCTTCTATTGCTTCATCAAGATTTCTACAAGTTAAGAAGGAATCTGGCTCTTGGCTGAAATTTGCTTCTAAAAGAAGAGAATCCCCTTCCCCATCACCCATTATTTCTCTTCTGTTTGTCAGCATCATCTTTGAAGGAAGAGAGATGGATGGTTTATCCTACCCCCTGTGTCTTACGTTTTGCATATATATATATATATATATATATATATATATATATATATATATATATATATATATATATATATATATATATATATATATATAGCCTCTTGCATCTCCTGCATATCTATAGGGAACCTCCCCTTGATGAGAGGAGAGATTTGTCCCCTACTGATGTAGTAAACCTGCACATCTGGCCAACTAATCTCCCTATGCTGTGGTGATAGGAACTATTTTGGTCACTAGTTAGCTGGCCGACAAAATATTCACCCAACATAGTGTTCAATGGGTTTTTGGGACTACTTTACTTATCTTTTAATGTGAAGTAAATTTGTTTGGTAATTCTAGTTTGAACTAGATAGTGCAACTCATATTTGTGGGACTTCTTTTCTTCTTGTTTAATAAGTTAAGTAGCTTGGAGAACCTGAGTTGTATTGGAAATCAACCCAAGCACCTATATTTTTTTATATTTTGGGAAAGATGAGTAAATGGGTATTTTAGTGATGGCCTTTGTTAGATATTTTCAACCTTCTAAAGTAATTTTAAATCAACTGGGAAGAGAAAGCAATA
The DNA here is from genome assembly GCA_037957365.1 of Torreya grandis. Taxonomy (NCBI): domain Eukaryota; kingdom Viridiplantae; phylum Streptophyta; class Pinopsida; order Cupressales; family Taxaceae; genus Torreya; species Torreya grandis. The sequence continues at coordinate 576,654 of JARHVA010006858.1, forward strand.
AAAATAAGAAGTATTAAAGACTAAGACTTTATTCAAGGGATTAGTTTAACAAGGACAACTAAATCACATAAGACAAAATTCAAAATTTTAAATAGGGGTAAGCTAAAATTTATAAGTGTGAAATTTTGGGGACACCACTTTCTATTTTGATGTTGAATAGATACAACCTAGACCTGGTAGCTTAAGTTATAACTTAAGCCTTTATCATCATTACAAAACTAACCCCTCAACCTAACAATTATCAACTTGAGCATTGATAAAAGGACTTAATATTGATTTAAGTCTTAAAATTTATATTATGTCCTAAATTGATCAATATCTCATGCTTCATTATATGCAGATGATACAATGAAGAAAAATAAAGTCAATTACCAAAGGTTCCTCTACGTAAACATGCTAGTGACAAGTTTCACATTTACAAAGCTTGTTAGATAAAGACCCAATGAGTGTAAGATTTCCATATTTAATGATTGAGATAATTAGAATATCAATAGGTAACACTTAATTAGACATTAGAGATCCAATAGAGCATGATGAAGTTAAAGTGTCAAAGGTCCCTCTGAGTGAATGCACTAATGCCAAGTGTCACAATCACATGTGTCTGTCAGATAGAAGACCTGTTAGTGCCCAAAATTTCATTGAGGCAATTGGGCACTTGTCACTTGAGAATGCCTAAAATTTAGGTTAAATTTGGTATTGATTTTAATGTTAAAGTATTTTAGTTCTCATACATTCCTTGGGAAGGTCAACACAAAAGTTTAAAAGGAATTCTTTAGTTCAAAAGGGGTGTCAAGTCTTATTTGTTTTGGACTTTTTATTTGTGAAATTTTTTTTGAAGGGAACTTGCTTTTTAGGCATTTTTACCTTACGAAAATACCAAAGGAATTATTTACTTTACCCAAGTCATTTTCAAGAATCTGAAAGGACACTTTCACAAGTTTTTAAGGGTATTTCTACAAGTAGAAGGACACTTTCAACATTTCCAAAGAACAACTCAAAGGGCATAAGACACTTTGGATATTTTGGGGGACCTTTCTAATATTTTTAAAGGGTATCTTCAACTTTCAAAGGGCACTCCCAGGCAATATCAAGGGCCACTCCTCAAAGGCCATTTTTTAAAATTTTCCTTTAGGTCATGCACTCTCATAATAAATGAAGTCTCTCAAGAGGGTGGTCAATGGTTCAAAGGTAAAGGATAGTTGAAGGCCTAAATGAGAATCTATGATAGACACTTGGTACTATCCTAGAGTGTTTTTAGTTTTGGGTCTTTTTCAAAGTTATCACTTATGTTTCATTGCTAAAGGTGTAGGTAATTTCCAAAGTTCAAACTTCTCAAATCATGCCATGTGGTAGTCTCTCAAGAGTTTTAGTTTTTGGCCCCTTCTAGAGAAATTCCTCATCTCAAAAAGGGGAGGAGGTGTAATGAGTATTCAAGGATTAGGACATTTGGGTGGTGAAGTAGGATCATGACACATGGCACTCTAATGGGAACCCAGAGTATATTACACCAAGGCACTAAAGGAAAAGAAAGTGAGATGTTGAAAATGTCCCTAGTACCTTGTACCCAAATTTTTGACACTTTTAAAAATTATTTAGCCAAAGGAAAAGTTAGGGAATGCAACATCTCCTAAAAAATATGAGGGTTGAGGAAGTGAAAAGGTTCTTGATGACCCATTGAATGCCAAAGGTAGATTTTTGATTTTATGATGCCATGTGTCATGGGGAAGATTGTTCAACTAAAAAGGGAAGAACCATTATGTTTCCATCCTCCTCTCTTTTTGAATAATACTTGAAGGTATTAATGTAGTAGATGAAGATTACCTATTCTACATCAAGGCTTAATTACTAACCCTAATTTAAAATTTGAGTGATTATAACTAAGTATTTTACTACATTTTAATCCACCCTTTGAAATAAGATCTCACACTTGTATTTTTAAGTGATTTGTAAACTAGAGTGGTGTGAGATGAGAATAACAATTGTAGTCTAATTTTTAGAACTTTTCTTCATCTAAATGTGTGATAGTCAGTGTGATTGTAAGTAGGTATTATCTAGGTTATTAACTTGGTGCTTTAAAGGTGAAATTTGAAAGAGTTATAGAACTAAGTGCCAGGAAAGGATGGTTTTTAGTCTAAGTGAAGGTAGTGTCACATTGATCACATAAAAATGGCTTCTTATTATTTTATCCCTTTGAAAAGTAGCATTGCCTCAATTCTTGATGGGATTAGGGATATAATGTCCAAGTTCTAGATTTTTCTACCCTATCAAATATTTTTCAAAGACCTAATCCCCATAAGGTAGTGGATAATTTGGATATGAGTTATATGGTTCTTGTAACAACTTTTCCACTAGCAACGCCATACCTAAAGCTAGTCATTGCATGTGTAAAGGTATATCATGAAGATATAAGAATTGTGATTGATGGGAGCCAATTAATTTTCTATTTATTCACCCCTCAAGCTCTTAGTACCATGCTTAGGATACCATCACAACTTGAGGTAATTGTTTTGGCTATGAAGGAGTTATAGGTATACGCTAAAGAGAATGATAACTTTATTTGGGAAATTATAAACACGTACTAGCTCACCAAGAAGAAAATAAAGGTTTCTAGATTAAACAAGAACCTTAAGTTACTAGAGTTTAAGGAGCTACTGTGATATGTAATCACCATGGTTACTAGAATTTATGTGGTACCAATGGTATAGAAGTTTTATCTGTGGATGTTTTTCATCCTCATTTGTGTGCTAGAGGGTAAGAAGAAGCTAGACTGGGCCTCAATTCTAAGTAACAACCTACAAAACCAAATAAGACAATTTTGGGTAGATATCTCTTCCAAGGAAGCATTTACTGGTACATTTTACATGACTTCCTACCTCATGTATAGCTTAATACATAATAAAGATTTCCTTAGACTCACTAGGAATCTTTGTGGTCTTAGAATTTATGAGTTATATCTTGAAATGACTTTAGAAGGTTTCAAGAACAACTGGGACAATGTCTATATTTTTTTTAATACCATGATAATTGTCTTGTACCTTATAAGGAGTTTAAAAAGAATGACCAAGGTGGTCAGGGAGGTGATTAATAGGTTCAACTCAGTGTACATTCAATTCTACACTTTTACATAATCTAGTTGAGTGGTTATTTAAGGGTACCCTAAAAGCTACCTAGATATGTTGATGACAAGGTACCACTCATGGAATTGTGAAGATAAATGTTTCATATACATGAGATGATTATGAAAAAAAAATCAATAACTCCTTAAATTTCCCTGTATAGATATGATATTATATATGTCCTACTCTAGCTAAAACAAAGGGGTTGGAATAAGAAATGGGGAGGTTTAAAAAAGATAAGATGCCTCCTCACTCCAAATATGACATAAGGTGGTTGGTTAATAATTTTATAGGTGTAATTATGCATGAGACACACTATGAGGACATTTGGTTAGAATGTACAATGGAGGAGTAGGTGATAAAAATTGATTACCTAAGGCTTAATGTTCAAGAGATTATTGCATATGGCATTGTCCCCATTCTTAAGAATATGGTTGATGATAAAACTATAGTATTATCAAAATAAAGTAAGGAGAATATAGAGATGTAGCCTATAGCTCATTTGGATTTTATAATACCATAAGATGATTTAATTATATAGAAGGTACATCATATAATGAAAATAACATTCAGGTGGTTAAAGTCCCAAGGTGTGGACCTTAGTGCACATGATACCCTTACTCTCAGGGAGCTCAAATTTATAAAAGAGCTCAAGGAGATTCTTCCCCCTCATAGTAGACATTGGCAAGCCCTCATGTGAAGGCCAAAGACAAAGGGTAGAGGTTGGTAGGTGATATCAGTTTCACCAAGCTAGTCAATGTTGATGAGATTATGGTAGCATAGTCCAAATCTGGACTATCTTTCACAAAACTGGCAAGCCTTGCTGAAAGTTGAAATTGGATTTCCATGGGGGAAGTATAGCTTGAAACTTCTTACCCCATTTTGATTGATGTTAAAGGAAATCCTACTACTTTAACTAGACCAACCATTATACCAACCCCTTAGCTCATGTAATCACTAGATCCCATTCCACCACCAAAAATTTACACAATGAATAGGGGGAAGGGATGAGTAAATAGAGAAGTTGAAGACCAAAATGAAGAATAAATTTTTGCAACCTCTACTTATAACCCCTAGGAAAAGGAAAGAGGTCATACATCTAGATGTACCCTCTCAACATGAAGCTACTAAATCCCAAGGAGAAAAGTCCTCATATGCCCAAAGATTAATGGATATGAGTGATGAAGAAGACTCAAATGATGATAGGCCTATTGTAGAAATAGTAAAGTGGCTAAAGGCATTCACTCCTTCCCCAATGAGGACTACCCAAATAACTCTAAGGGAAAGGATGTAGAATCCTATCAAGGTTCTAACATTGGGATTGTTTGGACCACAAGCACCCTTAGGAGAAGAAGAAAAATGTAATGAGGAGACTATTTTGGCCTCGAATGACTTTTCGTCCTTCAAATGTGTAACATAAGTAGGTGTCGAGGTTACCATGCAAGCCCAAGATCCACCCAAAAAATAAATTGTCTCCTCAGACACAAAATCATTTGTCCAAGCTATAATCACCCAACCATCAAGACAAGAGGTAGAGGGTGAGACAAAATATATGTAAGGACCAAGGGAAAAATTGAAAATGAGTTGAGGCTAGAAGAGCAATCCCCCAACAGTAGTGAAAAGGTAGAGGCTTAAGGAAAAAATCAACTAGATATTGTGGTAATTATGGAAATATTCCCATAAGACCATCCCTCTCTAGTGCATACAAGTTTAATATAATAAGGAGAGGCTAGAACTGAGGGAGACAAGGGATCAAGCCTAAAAATGGGTAACCCTATGCCTTTAGATATAAATAAAGAGGCAGATCCAGGTGATGAAGTTCCAAGTGAGGGACCCTCAATGGGTATTACATCTTTTGAATTACCTCAAGGGCTCCTTCCTGAAATAAAGGTCCATGATCTTATCAAGCATAAGAGTTTTGAGGCCATGATTGGTGATGAGCTACCTAAGGGTGATAATGAAGACACCATTGCCTTTTATAGTCTTTCCTAACCAATTTCATAATCTAAGATAGAAGCAAGACCACCTCCTAAACCCATAGGATAGGAGAGTGCCATTGATGGACTATTTTTGGGGTCCCAAAAGCAATCTAAAGTAGTTATAAAGGTCCTAAAGTAGGTTAACCTAGGCAAAGAGGGAAATCAAGAAGTTGGAAAGAAAGAGATAGAGTTAGAAAGTGATTGGATACATAATAGATAAAAATAGGCTCAAACCCAACCCCTATCATTCTCCCTCTGGATACTATTATGGCCACACCATCATTCAACACTTCCAAGTTGGCTTTAATGTCCACAACTGCAATGGGTTTTTAGACTAGGCCCCTCTTATGGGTCAAATATAGGTTAAGGAGAAGTAGGTCATTAAAATTAAATTAGGGGATATAAACATAGTAAAATATTTCCCAATCATACAAGGCAAAACATCCCAAGAAATCCAAAGTACTCTCCCAGATTATTTTCACTAATACTAGGGAGAGAACGTAGGAGATAGTTGTTCCCCCTTAGGGTGTTGTAAATAAGGATGCTCTCCTTGAGAGATATGTAGTATACAGATATTATCTAGGAAATCCTTCAAGAAATGAGATCAAACATAGCTTGTAGGTTTTGGTGAGCATGATGGCTCATCAAATGGACAAAGATGAAGCATTGATAGAGGAGTTGAAGATATAAAACTAAGCAATTATCTAGTACTTGAAAAAGTTACTATGCAAGCCTAAGGTAGTGACTTCAACTACTAGCAGATCCTCGAGCACACCCATTCCCTCTTGAGATACACTTGACTTTAGGTTTGGTGAGGATTTAAAGACTAGAGGGTGGGAAATAAAAGACTAATAACAAGGCTTGATGGTTCAAGCTAGAGAAGTCATCTATACAACATTGGAATGGCTTGATGATGTAATAGATAAACAAGAGGCATGCAAATCCTTGCCATTGGTTTATGAACTAGATATCAAGATATAGGAAGAACTTGGGCCCATGGTAGATGAGTTGTGTAGTGTGGGAAAAGATACCTTAATTTTAGAAAAGGTCATCACCTTAGATGATCTTAAAATACCCAAATACTACTAACTAGCCATAAAACATAGGTTACTAATGCTTAAGGATGGTGCATTTGGTATAAAAAGGGAAGAGTAGTCTCTCAAGGCCACTAGGACAAAAATTGAAGCCACCATGCGGTGAATGGTGAATTTTGATGGTATAATTGACATGATAAAAGAATTTTTAGAGGGTGCCCTAAAGAGTCTTGTTGATAAACCCTATGGAAGTTTTGATGGCTAGAAAATAAGGGAATTGGTGTAAATCAAAAAATCTTATGATCAATTAAAGGAATTGGTCAAAAGAATAGAAAACACTCTATGGGACTACGAAGTGATTAGAGGAATATAAGGTTAGATTCAAATACTAGGTGGGCCTAGATAAGAAAATCCTTGTTGCTATGAACAAGAAGTTTGTTGCTTACAAGAACAAGCTAGTGTAGGGCTCAATAATCAACATTGATTCCATAACATGACCAAATAATTTTTATTTTTCTTAAATTGATGTAAAGATTCTTCTCTCTTCTCTTTTCCTTTTATCTCTTTTTCCTTTAGTCTTTGTACTACACCCATTAGTGGCATGTCTCTCATAAGAATATTCTTTGGAGAAAGGGAAATTTTGGTTTGGTTACATAAGTGGAAAAAGGTTGTTTTGTCCCTTGATAGGGTCTATTTTATATGGTGTATGGAGATCATCCCACTAGGATGGGATATCAAACATGTCATTTTCATTAGAGCATGTGTATTATCCTATGAATCTTTTTGTTGCAACTGATGATCTCTAGGCTTGTGAATGATTTTTCCTACTGGAGCATCTCATTGGGATATGCCATGTATGGTTTGAAAATTGTATAAGTAAAGGAGGTTTTTTCCTTTACAAAGGTTGGTCAATCATTTTTTTTAGAAAAGAGCTATCAATCTAGAGAATTTCTTCCTATGTAAACTCTTTGGTGTCAAATTGGTTTCTTGTGTAAAACCATTGACAAATCTAAGATCATATTAAAATGTTCCCCTATTACAAAGATGATTTTCATAGTGTACATGTTATAGAATTTCTACCACATACTATATTTATTTTAGACTCAGATGGATAATGGAATATACTTGTGTTTTGTTGCTCTATCTTGTTATTGAAATCTAATGCATTAATCTGAGTTCTTAATGCATTGGTATTCTCACTCTTTCCTTTTGTGGAAGTCATCTAGGAAATGTGTTGAGATTATAAAATTATTTTAGTTATAAAAATCAGAGTGAAATACTAATAGTATTTTAGGGGTAGTCCTCGGCTCATGGTTTCAGTGAGGAGTTCTTGAATGATTACCTGTAGATTTTCTTGTGATTATTTCAAGGAACTATGAAGTATGGTTTCATTCAATTTGTTTTGAAGGTTCCAAAATAGTTATTTGTGGAAATGACAGGATAGTTTAGTGAGTTTTCCCTCTCTCTTCCATCACCCATCCAAATATTTGTTCAAAATCAACCCACTTTATCTTACCCTACTCTTAACACACTATTTACATAACACAAGTTTTAATTGCATCGTAAATACATGAGATCTTGCATATTTTAAATGTATTTGCATTTTTGTGCTTAAAATCTTAAAGCTATAGTTTCCTATCTAGTTGCTATTGTTGAGTATTTCATAAAATGGAGATTATAGACATCCTTTTATCTATCTCTAGTAGCTTGTATATGACTTAAAAACATTTGTGCATTTTGTGTGATAACCCTTATGGATGAAGCATTCAAACTTGGTTATGCTTTGGTCATTTTCCCCTTATGTGTTAAGAATCCTTATGGATATTGAAGTGTGAAATCCCTCTATGTGAGTAAGCTGCCCCATAGGTTCTCTCACCTTGGTTTAGGTAGAGCCAAAAGTAGTAGGGAGTTAACCATATCCTTTGTATGTGTCTCTTAGTCATTATCCATGTTTAATTATTTATATGACACTAACCCCTTCCCTAGATATAATAACATATTGATAGGTTTTCATCTTTATTTGCCATTTTATGTAAAGTGTGAAAAGATGAGTATATGAGGTGTATAACTAGGAACCAATTGGACCGATGAGAGTGAGCCTATCAAAGATAAATATCAAGCTTGTCAGAAGATCTGATGGTGCATGGGTGATCATGCAAAAGAGATCCAATAAAGCAAATGGACTCGTGATATAAAGTGTTAAATGTTTATCAACACA